>BQKZ01001350.1:20203-38338 GCA_036244855.1 Temnopleurus reevesii
TGAACATTAGTTTTCATCATTTCAGCAGAAAATTAAGGACCTACTTGCACACATTTGTGAGTAAACCTCCTTTGAGTAATGATATGACTGTATTGAGGCAAGTGCCAAAATTACAGGTGGTCTTAAACTTTTGCAGTAGACTGTATTTTCATAGCATTTAGGTGCACCTTCGCCTCTATGTGTATGGTTGTGTAGTAGTTTTTTAACTAAAAAAATGATACCTATTCAATGCATTTTGTGTTATTGGAACATCAACTCACTGTTGGGCTTGTCGGCATATACTGTCCGGAGGGGGGCGGGGGTACCCCCCTCTCAGGAATGTTGACATTGAGTTTGCCAATATCATTGTAGTAATCTGGATCGTCACCCCATGCTGACTCCTCCTCCTGAAATAAGGAATCTTCCATTCTGAAATTGGAATCAAAGGAAATCAAGATACTGTCAAAGTACTGAATATTCAACTGAGTATTTGACGAGTGTCATGTTTCAAAATATCAAATGAGTGTACAAGTTAAAGCTGTATTTGCACTGATGCTATAAAAGTTATCTTTCAATTTAATGATTTTTGTGTAGTGGTAAGACACTTGTCTAGTCATCAAGAGTTCGTGGGTTCGATTCCTACCCGAGAATGCCTGAGATTTTTTTCTCAGCTTCTCGGTAAAGCACTGTCAACCAGTTTTTATCCATGTTGGGATAAGGCAAGAATTATTTAATTAAGTTATCTTTATTAAGAGTTTCAAAGCACTGTCAATATATTGCACTAAAATGCATTAAATGCATGCCTAAAAAGCAATTGATAAGTTTCTAATTAGCCCCCCCCCCCCAAAAAAAGAAGAAAACCCAGAACATTGTTCCTTCTTTACTACATAATGGCCTAGCCAGATAATTTTACCCTCTTAAACTTTTTATTTGCATTCATGAAATCAAAGTGAATTTAAAGTTCATCGCATAAAATACAACTTGAATTTAAGTTGAAAGGCTCATTGGTTTTCTTTGCCTTCTTTATTATTATGTGTTTACAAAACAGATAAATTGTTCATGAATGTAACCAACTAACCCAATTCTTCAAAAATATGACCGTCATTGGACAAACACGCCTTGGACAAACAATAAATAATAATTTCATCTTCACCCATCACAAATAAAAAGAAGATGAGCTGAAATTTACCTATCTGGTGTACTGAAAACCTGAGGCGGATTGCGAAGGTAATCCTTGAACCTGATCTCAAAAGCTTGACCCACTGTGGTAATGACATCTTGCGCTAGGCCTGCTAGGCACTCCAGTACATGACAAGCTGGATAAAAGAAAGAAAAATTTGAATAAAAGTGGTAAAATAGTTAGGTGAAAAATTTTGTACATGTATTGTATTCACTGACAAAATGGTTGATGTTCTAACCATTGTCTCAATATTTCAGGGTGTGTTGCATACAACTTACAATTAATGAAGACTTCCTTATTCAAAGTGCTGTGTAACCATTATGTTGATTGGATGTTACTTGCAACAATTGAAATATGATACAGTCAAACCTGTCTATAGTGGCCACTGTCTATAGTGACCACCTGTCTATAGTGACCACCTGTCTATAGTGGCCACTGTCTATAGTGACCACCTGTCTATAGTGACCACCTGTCTATAGTGGCCACTTTAACGATTCCCTCCAGGTGAAAATGCATGTTATAGAATCTGTTTATAGAAGCCACCTGTCTACAGTGGCCACGTTTTATGTTTCCCTTGGGGTGGCCTCTGTAGACAGGTTTGACTGTACTTGGAATCAGGATTGCAGACATTACTTGTTGCTATGTCGAGCAAGCCTTAATTGGTCAAGCTTTCAGGCTGTCAAGAACAACCTTCTTTAATAGAGTATGCATAGCATCTGCATCTTTTTGTGAACCAGCCTATTGAATACACATTTGTACAGTACTTACATGTACCGTACATTCTATGACATGATATCACAAGTTGATGAGGCACTGTGAGAAAATGAACAAAGATTTTTGGACAAAGTAAACAACTTCACTCAGGTATTCACCATAGCTCAATAATTAATTTGCATGACACATGTTTGACATATTTTAGAAGAATAAGAGGGAAGAAATTATCTTTTGTGTATCTACATGTAGATATTGTAAATTTTTGTGCTAAAAAATGATGTTGTATACTTTGTCTAAAATCCTTTGTCCCTTCTGCTCATGGGGATGTGACATACATACATCTACTTTTAGGTTAGGGCACACAGGTGAACAGATTACGGAGCTCATACACATGATAATAGTCTATTATTGACGGACTATTAATAGAGGGGTGATTCATAATGGACAGACACCCTTGATGTAATGAGAACATAATCATGTTAAATGGCCTTCACATGTCATCCTGCCTAACATCATCATAACGAAACATGACACTCATAACTTCCCAAAAGACAGTGCCACACTTTCATTAGGGGCGTTCGCACTGCAAATTCACGGCGATTTGGATCTCGATCCGAAGATCAATGTTATTTAGCCAGCGTTCACACTAGAGATGCGATTCAAATCGGGATCCAGATTCACAGCCTAGAAGTAAAGCGATCGCTGTATCAAAACAATCACTGGATACATGTACCCTCACGGCAGATATTAATTACGTTGATGTCAAAATCACTGTACCATTCCCACTACGATTGAAGGTGTGATATCACACTCTTGATTGGGATCGGGATTTATGATCCAAGTATAAACCAAATAAACATGTCCACACTACGAATTAGGGTGATCATGGCATCCATGTTCAGACATCGATGCCAGGTAGTGCGAAGGCCCCTATTGCCTCCCACACTTTGACCCACATCTCTATGCCCCTAAAGTGACAGTAAAATCATAATTGAGGGAATTAGTCTATACTATATCACTATCCGGGTTTAGTTTCTTGTAAAGACTCTATTTCAATGAACTAATTACAAAACATTACATATGCCAAAATGTGCAATGTATGGAACATTTTAATAGGAATTACGAACAGTTGCATGGTTGGTCAAACAGCTTACTGTAAATGGCATAATGTCACATTGTTGTTTAAACTAGCTGATCATTCATTCATTATTTATTTATTCACAATACTTATTCAGGATGCCATATCAGCAAGAGCTGCTCCTTCATGGGGTCCTGATCATTAAAAAAGCAACATAAATGGCACCACAATTTAAAAATTTGATGAGTGCTTACTTTAAATATTAAAGATGTCACATAATAAAGAGGCGAGTCATATTCCAAGAACCGTATGTGCAATGACACTCAAATTCAAACATAAAATTTTCCTATTCATCAAAATACTGCAACCTAATTGCTGATTCAGAGGATGATGTTGCTTCTATCATATCATATACCGTAAATGTTTCTGTTTCCAATAATTTTTAAACAACTTATTTTTTGTCAAAGTTACATGTATTTAATTGTTTCATTTAAAGCACTTCTCTCCTAAATTTTTAAGAGTATTTTCCTCTATCATGGAACCACACAATGTCTTTCGTCAGTTAAAAATGAAACTGGTTTAGATGGGCACTTCGGTATGCTTGGTATTTATACCTCACATAAGAACAGATACAAGAAAGAGCACCAGGGAGTTGTACTAATAAGCTTGATGGTTGTCATAAACCTAAATGTGACATTAATTACAGCAGTATCATGCTACTTTGTCCTGAAATAAGACACAGACAAATTAACTTTGAAAGTAATATCTTTAACTTGAGCATAAAATTTTTGTGAATAAAATCTTTGTCCTAAAAAAATACAGGTTTTCATATGAGGGTGATTTCGATCCAAGTTAAGAGGTGCACCAATCCCTGTAAAAATACCGACACGTACATTGCTTCAATTTATAGCAAGAAAGACCTACCGGTAAATGGCACTGGTTCAAAGAATTTGCGTTTTTAATTAAAAAAGGTGATGTACATCCATCAGATTTCTTATTTCCTGCATGTTCAGGTATAGCTCATAAAATGCTACATACTCATGAGTAAATATCCCATGATGTATTTATAAATAAAGAAACTCATTTCAATGTGATGATGATATGATGTAAAGATGTCACCCTTCCCTTTGCAAAGATGCCAACCGTTCCGGAAAAAGTATGAGGTCAAATCAAAAAAATTATGGAAAATTAAATCAATCACTGAACAAAAGTGAGAATAAAAAATACTATACTCCCAGCCATTCACTTGTAATGAAAGCCTTGAATTCATATAAAAATACAACTAATGGGTATTACGGAATGGTTGGCATCTCTGCCTTTGATCTGGATCTTGGTGTAAACATCCTTTGCCTGGGAAGCCTTTAATCCCAATGTGACACTCTCTGCCCAGGTGTTATTAAGCAACAGACGCTCTCAGTTTCACCACAATATAAGCCTGCCACAAAGCCCAACCCAGGAGAGTGCAACAGAAGTGTTACAACAAAGACATAATTTGTTACCTGTAGGTAATACATCATTGAAGAAAGAGTGCCGTTTTACAAGTTGCACCAAATCTAATTAAAGTGCATCACCATTTTAGAGGGAAAATTGCCTGATTTTTCACCAACAACCGACTGCCTGAAAATAACTCAGACTAAAAAAAAAATGACATCTTGCGCTGAAAATAACTCTGACTAAAAAAAAACAAAATGAAAAATCCCTGTGAATCTTTATTGGCAATGAAAAATTGATATGAATTGCCGACCAGCTAACCCTATGATTCTCATACTAGACAAGCCACTATTCTTTTTTTTTTTAGGGGGGGGGGGGGTATATTATCTGGGAGATTAATTCATTCATTAATCACTGACTCTTCCTGGCAATATTACTATCAAATGACAGCTAATAAATCACAGTTTGTCAAATGGGTGATAAAGAAAAAAAATACAGCCAAAGGGCACTGAATTGTATGACCTTTTCGTTATCATGTTTTCCATTTGTAATTTGAATCCTACACTACACTGTAGGTGTCAGTACCACTGGCAATTCTGGATAACATTGTCAAATTGACAAAAGAACAAGACAAAAAATTCGGGTACACACAAACTGTATTGACAACTCATGAATGTAGATTGGCCACCTCGTCTAAAAAGTAGTAAATCATTCATTAAATCTTGCTCCCAATGAATTTACAAGGATCCAAGAAAATGCTTTTAATATTTAAGAAGATAATGATAATTGCCATTTAATAATCCAGTCTGGTAGTTGCTTACAGTCTCGTAGAAATCAGGTCACGGAAAGGGGCGGAAGAAGATGAATGAGGTCAACGTCGTTCATCTTCAGACACGGAAGTGTCGTATTTTGACAAGTACATGTAGGGTCAGTCAATCCCCCCCCAAAAAAACTTTTTATGGTTTCTTCATTGTTTTTTTTTTTCTTTTTTTTTGTAAAAACATTTTTAACTATAGAAAGGGACGGTCTTTGGAAGGCAAACAAACATACTGTCTCTTATTCATTTTGTTTTGTTTTGTATTTTTCTCCTTATTTTTGCCTATATGATTGGGACCAGTTCACACTGGCAGAGTGAATTACATTTAAACTACTCCATTCTGGATGTGTAAATAAATGGGCAACGTGTCCCATCTTTTGGGGCCAGAAACTATTACCTTTCAAGATGTATCTTGCAACAGCATTATGATGGAAACTCAGTATAACGAGGTGCTTGGGACCATCAAAAATACCCTGTTCTAGCAGTAATCTCGTTATCGCAGGGGTAAAACAAAACAAGTTATAAAGGGCTTGCACCAGAATATTAACTCTTTTTATCAAGAAATTTGTACATCTCTTTATGCAGAATCTCCACTGTACTAATATCCAAAAAAAGAAGACACACTGAACTTGACCTTCTTAGAGTTTCATGCAACCCCATCCCACCCAGGTGAAAATGCCAATGATCCACACAAGGGGGGGGGGGGTCACCTGCCCACGCTTGGTGATGAATCATACCGGCATCACTTGGATGATGCTCCTGTCATTGTCGCGAAGAAAACAAATACAACTGGCAGGTTAGTGGTGGCCGAATGTCAAGAGCTGGAGCCAGATTATTAACTTTTTTTTATAACAGGGGCCCTATTGCGTAAAAAGTTGAGTTTAAACGCAAATTGGAGTTGCATTAAAGCTTCTAACTTGCATTTCAATGCAACTTTTTATGCAATAGGGCCCATATCTCTTTATGCAAAGTTTCCACTGTACTGACATCCCCAAAAAGAGGGTACACTGAACTTGACCCTCTAATAGTTTCTTGCAACCCCATCCCACCCAGGTGAAAATGCTAATGATCCATACAAGAAGGGTCACCTGCACATGCTTGGTGATGAATCATACCGGCATCACTTGGATGATGATGCTCCTGTCATTGTCGTGAAGAAGACAAATACAACTGGCAGGTTAGTGGTGGCCACATGTCAAGAGCTGGAGCCAGATTATTACAGTGTATCTCTTTTTATCAGGAATTTTCTTATATCACATCTCTTTATGCAAAATTTCCACTGTACATCCGAAAATAGAGGGTATACTAAATTTGACCCTCTTATAGTTTCATGCAACCCCATCCCACCCAGGTGAACCACACAATGGGGGTCACCTGCCCACGCTTGGCGATGAATCATATCGGCATCACTTGGATGATGATGCTCCTGTCATTGTCGTGAAGAAAACAAATACAACTGGCAGGTTAGTGGTGGCCGAATGTCAAGAGCTGGAGCCAGATTATCAACTCTTTTTATCAGCAACTGTGTTACATGTGTACATCAGACCTCTTTTAATATGCAGAATTTCCACTGTCCTGACATCCAAAAATAGAGGGTACACTAAACTTGACCCTCTTATAGTTTACTGCCACCCCATCCCACCCAGGTGAAAATGCAAATGATCCACACAAGGGGGGTCACCTGCCCACGCTTGGTGATGAATCATACCGGCATCACTTGGATGATGCTCCTGTCAGTCCCGCGAGGAAGACAAATACAACTGGCAGGTTAGTGGTGGCGACATGTCAAGCAAAACCCCAATGACTAATCACACAGTTTACCCACAGAGATAACAGTATACGGAGTATTCAGGACATTTTACAGGAAGGTATATTATCAACGTTCTTTCCACGTGGAGAAATTTAATGAGCTTTCGGTGATTTTTCCACTGCTCCCTTGATTTGATCTAATGTTGGTACATTGACTACGTAGCCATAAGTGACCATGTTCATAAATCTTCATCTAGTTAATTACATTTAAAAACCCAATCAGTTTATTCCTTTATCTTTTAAAAATCTAATCTAAAAGAATCCTCTAGAGTGTTCTACAGTATGCTCACCATAAGACATAAATTTATAAGAACTTAATAATATCTGTTGGAAGGATACATTGGAAGGACAAGATATTGGATTCGGGTTATTTCCAGTGCAGTATTGATCTATTAAAACGACAAGTCAAAAAATGTTTCGCCCGAGAAATAAAACAAAAAACAAAAATCCAACTGACTGGCAGTGTGCTCAGTACATAGTGCTATAGGACTATACAGTAAAAATGGACACAAGATTCAGACGAGATTAAAGGAAATCTTTATTACAAACATTACTCATAATTGATCACTTACTAAGGTGTCCAGTAATCCCACACTATCATTGACCCCTTGTTCAGACACTAAGCAGTTTACACCAAAGTATGAAATTATTGATGACTGACCAACCTTTGAGAATTCTTTCTTATTTACTTTTGTTTAGTAAGCTAAGAAGAAATCATGCCGTAAGTGTTTTCACAAAGGGACAGGAGCTAGAGGGTATTGAAAAACGAAATGAGTTATAAATCCATTGAAACATGTCCTTTTATAGAATGAACACGTTGTTCGATATGATGCCCGATGAATTGGTGCTATGTCTGGATTTCTTTGCCTTCATGCAACAATATCCTTTGACTCCATCTCTTCGTGAAAACACAGACGATAAAGGTGTCCAGTCTCAACTAGCCAGCCTGTAGCAGAATTTCCAGAGCCTCTACCTCAACTCGAAGCCAGGAGGTTGTTTCATTACAGATTGAATGATTATTTTCCACTACATTTTGTGTCGTTTCAGTCATATTTTTTCATCACATAGCTAACACCTTTCTTGTATAAATTGTAAGCATCTGAACACACCCTTCAACCCCATGGTTATTACACTTCTATCATGATTATGTAACCTGGGTTTCTATTTACATAATTACATGCCATGGTTAATAACTGTAATCTGATCTGACAAGCACAAAACAAGAAGCTTGCTAATATTGCATTTGACATACATGTACAGCTTAACGGACAAATGTTTTTTTCATCAAATATGTTTCATATTACATTTATGAATAAGCATGTCACTATTTTCAGTATTAAAATGTAACAGAATAATCATATTCATGCTTCTTTGAAACTATACAAAAATAATATGCATATTACCCAAATTCAATTTAATTTTGGCTTGTAGGGAATACTTAAATTTAATATGACAAAAAGTAACTTTAATCTATGATAATCAATATTTTAATATAGGATTTAACATTCAAATTATAGTGCTTGTTTTTAAAAGTTATTTCATAAAAAAGCATTCTGAAAAGGGGATTTAGTTTTTGAATGGGCTTCAAACTTCTCGGACAAAAAGATGACAATGTGAATTGGCATAATCCACATACTAAGTAGTCAATCGTTCATCTAAATAGATGTCTAAGGAGTGGATTAAAGAAGAGTGCACTTTCAAACTAGGAGACAGCATGGGGATAGTTATAATCTTGAAGTATATGTGACGCAGTAAGGGACTCGCCCTAATCCCATTTTAGAACTGGTGGTAAAGACTGTCAGCAAATGTACAACTGTAAATGGTAAGCAGAATATATTGCTAATAAACTGGAAAAATGAAGGAGGGTTGTGGTCCTTCATACAGGGCCCTGGCCCTTACAACTTCCCCTCCCCATCCTCATTTTCCTGGATCCACCTCAGTATGTCTGTACTGGGCGGTATTTCACCATGTTATGAAAGACTTTAAGATGACTGTACACACAAGTGGATTTCTTATGCTTAACGATTGGGAATCATGTGCATTAGACTCGTTTAAAACGTACTCCAGTCTTTCTTAAAGTTGTTCATAGTTTTAAAAACAATTTAATGAAATAGAATAATCCTCACCTCTTCCATTGACTGGATCTTTGGCTACATATGCCACATAGTTCTGTGTTTCCTATAAATTAAGAGCAAAAAGAGAAAAGGATGAAAAGAACAAAAATATTAAAGATAATTCAAAAGAATACAACAGGAATTTAATTCAAAGGTCAACTCTGCCAATGTCACGGCATCTTGACATTCCATAGTCGCCCTAGTCTTCTTGGTATTTTTTCAATGAATTATGCAAAATGTGTAATTAATACCACTTGCAAATAATCATGCAAGTTTAAATTACTTAATATTTAGGCCCTTTGGCGATTACTGATAATATCATACTTAATTCAGTTTTTAATTAGCAAAAAACTGCCTCACATAAGTTTTAAAAAACAATGGCAAGACAAATTGTCGGATCATATAATTGAATACACAGTTCTTGCGCCTAAAACCTTTCGATCCCTGGTCACCAAATGTGCATTCTGTGCATACACTTCGCATTCAAAATCTAGTGGAAAAATTCATGGTGCACACAACCTCTTGTTGACCGTACTTCAAGGCTTAGAAATTCATGCCACTATATCTGATTGACAAGTGTACACAATTGAAAAGTCATTAAAAATGCAAATTATGGTAGCTTGGAGTAGTTGTAAACAGTGATTTCCATCCAAACGGATCATACATCCTCAATTAAACTCACTATTTGTTTGAAGAGTACTTCATCTACGTTTATATTGTTATATTAAATATTTCCCCATTATAAATTATCCATTAAAATGCTACATGCTGACCTGAGGACCATCATGTACAGGAACTGTATAATTCTCACTGCCACATTTTGCTGTGACTTTCACTATAATTGGGAAACACAATGCATTTCTAAGATTTTAGAGGCAGCAAGGTGCAATTAATCATTATCTATTTAACTATCTTTTAATCAGCATCTCATTACTACAGGTATTATCATTTATATTGTTGTTGTTATTACCATAATCATTACTATTATGACTGTCATTTCTAGATATCTATTGGTCCCCATTTACTGCTGCTGCTGTTGCTGCTACTGCAAATGTAGTACTACTACTACTACTACTACTACTACTACTACTACTACTACTACTGCTACTACTGCTACTACTACTACTACTACTGCTGCTACTACTACTACTACTACTACTACTATACTACTACTTCTACTAGTATTACTACTACTACTATTACTACTTCTACTACTACTACTACTACTACTACTACTACTACTACTACTACTACTATTACTACTGCTGCTGCTACTGCTACTACATGTACATGTACTACTACTAGTATTACTACTACTACTACTACTACTACTACTACTACTACTACTACTACTACTAGGACTACTCCTCCTACTCATACTATTACTAATACTACTTCTACCCCTATCATTATGAATATTATGATAATATTGCAATGTACATGATTGAAATGCATAGCCACTGAAACAGAGAAAATAGGGAAATTCATACAAGTGAAGCTGATGGGCTATTAAATTAACAGGAAATGTCTGAAGTACATTTTGTAAAACAACATCAATATCCTAATTTCTTGTTTTTGCAAGACTGCATATATGATAGCGCCAGATCACTGACAAACAGGAAAGGAAAAACAAATCAATATCAAGCTCCCTCTGTCGGAGTAGGAAAGCTGCCAACCTCACATCTATAAAATTCCAAATATTTTACCAATGAATGAAATTCCTATTAAAACAAATCTTATTCTTTAGTTTCCATGCACTATCCAACACTGTATCTTAAATATCCTTTCTGTACTAAACATGTAAGTGTCCTATTATCACTGAATAATTTTACTACATAAGTCTACTAGTTGGCAGCTATGTACACATCGTACAATGTACATGTAGTGTTATACTCCGACAGGATGTCCTGTTCAAATCTTGAATGTCTTCCCTTAAAAAGACTATTTAGCATTGCTATTTGCTTTCCAATTATCCCACAATACTATAGAAATCTGTAATAAATCGTAAACTTCTGCAACATCTTGTAAAATTTAATTCATATTCACTGAGCGCGTAGGTAAAATGTAGTTCTACAGTTCGAGTTGTGTTGATATGGTTATCAACTCAAAATGTATGATTCTTTCTTGTTTTGAATTATATCAATTTAGTTTACACCAACACTTATGTGCGGGCAGTTGAATAAAACCACCCTAGTGACAATCATTAAAACAGCTGCTAGATATTCAACACACAATTCAATAGCATGTTGGTGTTCTTGTTGCTATGTTGGGCTTTTAGATCACTGATATGCAACTATGCAATGTCTGCTTGCCCGTTTGTGTAACCAATGATGATGTTAATACGAGGAGATGTTGCATTTCATTAATTTCCTTCAACAATAAATTCTCCCACATTGTGGTGCACTCAATACAGGTGAGGTGAATGGGTACCTGGTAGGAATATTTATTCCTTGAAATGCCAAGTGCACTGGTGGCTGCCGGGCTAAAGCCAAGGTAATAATAATGCAAAGCGCCTTGAAAACTCAGCAGAGTGGATTTGTGCACTTCATGAATATAAAATTACATCTATTATCATTGTTATTATTATTATTGATATGGGAGAAAGACCATAACTATTGACCTAAATGCAGGATCATAAATTACCAGAACTAAGACATTTTCTACACTTAAACCCAAAGAGCAACCACATTTATCTTATCCACTCATTTGTTTTATAATTCATCAACAGAACAAACATATCTGCCAATCAAGGCCACCAGTCTTTGTGCCGGCTTCGAGCATATCAGTGCCGCACGGATGGACCCATTAGAGCCAAGAGCTGCGCATAGCACTATCGGTGCCAACGTTTTATTTACGAACCGCTATGAAAATATCTGGGTTTATTAATCGGTTGTCATTCTAACACCTAGAGATGCCCCCTCTCTCGTGGTCACACACGTGTGTTGATTTCCACTCCGGGCAAGCGAGCCGCCTGAGACTTGGGGCACATCCAAGTCATATCCAGGGGTGCAGGCCATGCATCATGTATAGTTAAAATGGAGAGCAGTAATTGCTCATGTTTCCCATAACTTAAAGGTATTGATCAGAAATAAGCATTGCACAGAAATAAGCATTGCACAGAAATAAGCTGAAGTATTGAGAATTCTGCTTTGCAACCATGTGTGTATGAAGTGGGTTCATATTTCTCGAATGTATCCTCAAAATTCTAGAGCAAATGTTAAAGAGAATTGCAGATTATTGGGCACGCTGAACCACTTCCAATACTTCATATGTAGGCAATTTGGATTCCTTTCGGTTTTACATGTGTGGCTATGATGTAAAGCAAACTATTTAGGGTCAATTTCAGCCAAACAAGTGTTGAAACCATTCAACATCACTTCAAATTCATTTGACAAAGTAGTTAAATGCCTGGAATGGTTTTACAGATCAATACAGTAAAAGGAACTGGCGTTACTGATGAATCTATGAAAGGGAATTCATCTTTGTAAAACATTTAGTACATGTACTTACAGCATCTCCTCCTGATGCAAATGAAATGCCTTGCATCTGATGGTTGGCTATTGGCTGAAAATAAAAGAATATGAAGACACAATAGAGGTGAATTGTTAAATACACAATACAATTTAATCTAAATAGATTTGATTTGATTTGATTAAGATGTAGACATACTGTAATTCAAGTTGGTCGCCTTATTAATATTATTCCTTCGACTAATTTTTTTTGCACTACTTAGACAAAGTCTCAGTGTATGTAATTGTTTTTAGACATCCCAAACAAGATTTTCATGTGTATGTACAATGAAACAAAAAAAAGATCTGTAAATTATATTCCATGCACACACAAAAAACGGCTTCGTTTATTAAAACTAATATTGCTCAAGTACTTGCAAAGAACTTCCATTTGGGATAATTGGTTCAAAGTGGTTCAAAGTGATCTTTACATGTACAATGCGACTTGTCTTGACAAGGGAAATTCAATCAAGTGATGCAAAACTGGTAATAAAAGCATAATTATTTCAATCACATTCACCATGTGTTCATCCGCACTACTCAACACAGAAAGCAACACATGGGACTAGTGTAGTGGTTCTGACTCTCGCCTTTCAACCAGAGGATCGTATGTTCGAATCCCACCCATGGCGTTAATTTCCTTCAGCAAGAAATTCATCCACCTTGTGCTGCACTCAACCCAGGTGAGATGAATGGGTACCTGGTAGGAATTTATTCCTTGAAAAAGCTTATGCACCTAATAGCTGCAATGCTAAAGCCAGGGTAATAGTGCTGCAATTGTAGAGCGCTTAGGGAATTCTTTATTAAGAGTTGATAAGCGCTATATAAAATCCATTCATTATTATTATCATTATCAAAATTCCTGACACTGCCTAATTCTAAAACTTTATTTATTCATTGCCCTTCTGTTATACATTTTCTTGCAAAATAATGTGGCACAATAGTATGGTTTTTAACATTTTTTTTTCAAGTTTCGTTTGATTCTGTGAAATATGCAAAATTTCTATTACCAATATCAGATATTCTAATCTCATTTCCACCAACGCATGGTGCATTTTGAAGAGTGAAAATTTCCTCAAAATCTCTTCATAATGATCTGTTTAAATCAAACAACAAAAAGTGTGCTGCATGAAGTTTACAGCGATTATGAACTTTGGACTCCATCAGAGGTTTATGTGTCCCCAAAATGTGGTAATGTCATTGTATAATGTTTACAAGAATCAACTCATTTGTACTGAAGTTCAATGTTCCATCATGGAGACACTTAAATTCATGACCCTATTCGTTTATAGCTCCGTCAGGGAAAATTAGATCACATTACTGCCTGATTGTGGGCAACAGTTAATGCCTCATGTGCTATTCTATTATTGTATGTCACTGGATTATTATCATAAAAGCATAAAGTAAATTGATAATGAATCTGATGAAGAGAATTAGGCTTCCTGAGGAGAAACAATTTGAACTGAGGAAAAAATATAAGTGGCACTGGTAAACATGTCTGATTTATTTTTTCATTTATTAATTAGAACATATTTTATATAGCGGATAAAAACATGATCAGCATACAAACTGTTTAACATCATGGTCCTCTTGGGACACAACACATAAATATATGTCACTGCATTTTGATACATGTAGGCTATTGATTATACCTAAGACACCCTTCTTGTCTTGCCGTTTACTATCACCTGTCTGGACCGATCATTTATCTATACATGTATGCACTATAAATGTTGTTTTTATTATTATCATTGTAGTGGACACTTAGCGTGGATTGCATTCATTCATATGTTACCTGGCTATTTGTCTATGTACAAGTAACTATGCTTCTTTTTTTTTTGGTGACCATCATAAAGAAGTTTGACTGCAAGTACATGTACATGTACATGTAGGCTACTTCTCATCAGGAACTTCTACACAAGTATGCGCTTCTTAAATTGTCAGTATGCAAGAAGACATTATTGCAACTAACAACAATCAAGCTATTGACAGCTAATGTATTCCCAGTCATATCGGTACGTACTAAATGGCACTAAAATACAATGGAGCTTTGATGTGCTTAAATATTGCTTCTTTTTTATTCTCACAAAGTATTTTAAGAGATGACATCATGGGGGACATCCCCTCTCATTTCTTAAGTTCCAAGTGATGCAGCACTTTCTTTTTATCAGTAGAAGTCATCATTGGGGGACATCCCCTTTAAGGAAGAGTACAGTATCTTAAAGGGGCATGTTAGCTCATCTCTAAAAATTATATACCCAGGAGACTAAAATCCTGTAAAGTCGGATACGAGTAACCTCTATGACTGTACAGCTTCCTACAATGTAGAATATTGTCTCTCATTCAAGTTTAAATGTCCATACTGTACACCTTATCTTCTACAAAACTGTACATGTACCTCTATGAAACTATGTATGTAGAATTTTCTAACTACAATACGAAATACAACTTGGATGAATTTAACGCATACTGTTAAAAGAAATTAAGCCAAAAAAAGAAAGGTCAATTAAAAAGATTTTTCCTCATATGTACATGTACGTAATAACAAATAAATGGGAGGAATTGTATGGATTCTTATATTGAACGTAATGTATAGTTTGGGTAATATCATAACCAGAATCTCCCATGTGATGCTTCCTGTGTTGGCTAAAGCAATAAAAAGATGTGGTGACTAAAATAATTAGCCAAAGGCTTTTAAAGGAGTCTTGTACAATGCAGTCTTGTACAGAAGTTTCTTATCAATTCAAATCTTCTTGTATATTCTTAATTTCAACATCTATCACCATCAGAACTAACATTCCAAATTATAATTCTTTGCAGGTACTTAATAACCAACATCAAGGTTTGATTGACTCGTCAAATTAGTGACGATTTCAGTCCCTAAGGGACTGTTTCATTAGTAAACTAGGCACACATAATAACATCGGTGATATGTTTTAGCATTGAAATGACCACCATCAACCAATTACTTGTCACTCAAATTACATCTACAAGCACAGCTGCAGATGTCATTATCCCTCCTCTGAAGACATCTCCAACGTGCACCAGGGGAGCTTTACAAACATATCATCGCAACCTCAAGTTCACAGATATTGCATTGGAACGAGTGAAGTCTTTGAGCTCTTTTAAAGGGATGTCATCCATGTTTATGAGATTAGATGGTTCGTTGCAACCCACCCTCCCCTCAACACACTAACAGAAATTTCATCAATGATGGTTGGAAATAAATTAGATCTCATGCAATGTGGCATTACATGTACATGTACAAGTACATGTATACTCTAAAAAAAATCTCTCTCAATCCAATAGCCTTACAGAGAGACTTGTAAGTGGGTCATAAACAAGAATGATGGTTATATTTGATCAGAACGGTCTGTGATACAATAGCGGATTTAACTTTTAATAACCCAGGACTTAGCCATTGTTATTTAGACCCAGAATATTTAAAAGTTAAACCAATGGTCTGAATGACAATGACTTTAGACCTGGGTTATGTTAAACCTCGCTATATGAATACATATATGGGTCAATGTGTTTAGTTACCTTTCCTGTTTCTTTTATTCTGATGTTAATACTGGCTGTGGATATCGTGAGGTTGACATTTGCTCGTCCAAATAGAATGTTTGGGTTCTCTCCAACAATCTTACAGATTGTCTTGCTTGCCTGCAGGAAGAAAGATAAAGAAGGGGGGAAAAATAAGTAAGTTTCAAGTGTTGGTCAAATAGGCTTTTTCATTTCAAGTTCTTTTTTTTTTTTTTTACATGAAAGATTAAATAAAAGAAGAATAAAAAAATTCTGACTCACAGAGCCACATTCTTTAAAAATTCCATTAAGCCTACTGGACAACTATAAATATTTATTCCTTATTTCTTTTGTATTTGAATTATTTTTTTATTTCTAATTAGGGCTTGAATTAGCCCTAAGGCAATTGGCAAGGTTGCCCTTTTTGGATTTTCAAGAGTTCTCTATTGTTTTTGCCTTTAGTAGAAAAATGCCCTTCATAAAAAATGCCATGAATCCTGATGAAATCATATGAATGCCCTGCTAGTTATTCATTAATCTATTATATCTTTCTCTCTTTTTTTTTGGGGGGGGGGGTGGGGGTTAAGGCTGTTTCCTTTAGCTTTTAACACTATTACTATCAATGAATAAGCATGCACAGGTAGATGTTAGCCATGGCAAGTAAAGTGTACTTGGATCCTGCATCGGAAGGATACAATTTGCCCTGTTACCATGGAAACAGCAGGAGATGTTTGGCAGTGACCTTCACATTATCATTCAAGAGTCACATGAGTGAACCTGCACATCCAAAGGATTGTCAGTCCATGAAGGTTGATTTCTACGAGGTGATACAATCCAACCTCATATAAAGATCACTGAATATAATTCAATCTCATATAACCATTGATTGAAATGCAACTTTCCTGGTCCTACATGTATCTCTTTGTATTTTACCAGGTTTTGACCCTGATATCACAAGATTTCAAGATAGTATCAAAGAGGTAATTCCTCTGGTCTCAAGGACCTCAACAAATTTGAATTGAATATTTTCTTGAGCATACCAAAAGTAATGAAAGCTTATATTAAACAATCAACTCCAGAGAGCACTCTCACTGAAAAATAGATGATGAAAATTTAATCCACGCTGAAACACATAAACACAATTTTACTATCTACATTGTATAATTCAGCTCTACAAAATAAAATTGGGGGAATGCTAATCGATAGTTGAATTCAACAGAATCACTCAAAAATAGGCGCTCATTTTATTTGATCCCTACCAATTGTGACAGATGGGAGCTAAGGAGAGAAGAAAAATAAATCAGACTGCTATCAATTTCAACTTCTAGTTTTCATTCATTAATCCCAGAGAGATCACGGTTTCAAATATACAAATTATGAGTAATGATCTGATATCAACAATGCAATAAAAAGTCACAGAGTACCAGTACTCTCACTTTACACATCCCTGGGATATCACATAAAAGTGAATTGTGATCTATTCATTCTTAATGATATTAGGCCTTGTATGAAACAAAATTAATTCATACATTTATAACATACATGTATATATATAGATGTAGAGTTGAACATTGGTGCAGCACACATCAGTCAGGGAAACTCTCGCTTTATCGAGATCTCGTTTTTTCGAGATAATACGCAGTTCAGCGATAGAGGTCGGAGCGCTACGAAATTGCGGAGGTCAGATCGCCTGTGTACAGTGAATGGCAATTTGTTTTTCCGTCTTTATACATACATGTACCCATCATTAAAAAATCATTTAACAAACTAGATGAATCCTCAACCGCGCACGGTCGAAATTTATGCCTCCGCCATCACGCAATCAGAAAGATATGCACGGCTTGTTCCATGCCATCAGAAATCAAAAACATTTTACAAATTTTGGGCACTGCCACCTTTGACCCCACGAACCCAAAATCTCATAAGTTCTTCCTCACATGCCTGCAAGTTTGAAAGAAATTGGATCAATTTTTCTGTTATAA
>BQKZ01001350.1:48441-63925 GCA_036244855.1 Temnopleurus reevesii
TGGGGGGGGTTGCTCGTAGGGAAAAGTTTCTGTTTAATAGATTTACGTTCTTGCGTTTGTTGGGGAACAAAGCAAAATGGTCGAGAGAGGGTCATGTGGTTATTGATGTAAATCACAGCTCTGTGTGACAAGGTGTATGGTATAAAATGAAGACATATGGGTGGAAAAGAAATGCCCTGTTCACATTGAGAAGTTTAACTGTACAATGTTTTTTCTTGTGCTGGCTGAACAACACTGATCTAAAAAAAAATACATTACCTCAACTTAATTTCTTTATTGCTTCTGGTAGAACCCTTCCCTGTATTGCTTCTGGTAGAACCCTTCCCTGCTCCCATCCCGCCCCTTCTTTCTTACTTTCTGTCTGTCTGTAATATTCCTCTCTCTTTCTCCATCCCTATTTTACTCTATTGCCACTCCCCTTCTTTTTCTGTTATAGGCACTCCTTGGTGTGACAAGGTGTATGGTAATAAAGGCATATGGATGGAAGAACAAGGCCCTGTTTACATTGATAAATTGAACTGTACACTGCAACTTCTATTTGAGCAGAATACTGTTATTCTGATGTGTGACAAGGTGTGTTGTAATGAGGCATACATGTATGGATACAAGAGGAAGACCCTGTTCGCATTTTATATGAACTGTAAATTGTAGCTCCTATTTGAGCAGAATACTGTCATTCTAATGTTGTGTGACAAGGTGTATTGAGGCATGGGTACGAGAAGAGGACTGCTCTGTTCGCACCAAGTTGGATTTTACAGTTCAATTGAACCTTCTATCATGATCAAAGTGCCATTTGGTGTCACATTAACACCAGCCACCGTCACTAACCATTATAATCCAACATGCACAAATTTCTATGGTTGATATGACATTATAATGAAGACATTTATACACCTAGGCTACATGCAATATTTCTGTTGATGAGGACAGCCCTGTTTGCAATGACTATATGCCTACATGTACCTACAGTGTAGCTGAGGTTGCTTGCTGGGTTACCACAAAGGCGCCATGCTGTCTAGGATTCTATGAAGACAGGTGTGACGATATGCTCTAATATGACACGCTGGATGGGGCAAACTTAACCTTGAATTACACACGTACAAGATATTTCCTACAGTGTGGCTGATTACCTTTCTAAGTTCTACACGTGTAGCTTTCAAGTCACAAAACTGGAATAATATTCTTGGTATCGCATCCCAAATTGTGATGCATTTTAGCATGTTTTACAAAAGATTTTTTGTGTAGCAACTTCTTCACATAGAACTGTCCAGTAAAGTTTTGAAAATGTTTCCTTGCTGTCTAAATGTGCTAGTCAAATGTGAAAAGTTAATTTCATTCCATATACAGTGTGGCTGAATTACCTTTCCAAGGTCTACCCAGAGCTTTCAATAATAAAACAGATCACTTCCTCATCAGAAGTTTGTACATGATTGTATCTGACTTGTTTGTTATGACTACCTATTTCTTGAAATGCTTGAATATTTTGGAACTGATAACCTGGATATCTTGGCAAAGTTGGAAAGTGAAATATTTCTATAATTGTTGACTAAGTATTTCTACATCTAATGCACCATCAATGTCAAATTCATCATTCACGACATTTATATACTGTACATGTACTTGGAACCCATCCATCTTTTCAATTTCATGTGCCATTTTCAGATCACATACATGTGCATGTACAGATTTAGGATTTGGGAGACAAAAATACACCTTTACTTGATTGACTTAAAATTTGCAATAAAATGCTTCAATTAAAAATGTCTGTTTATCTATTTTTTTTTAATTATTAGACCATGTTTAGAAATAAAGTTTAAATCAATAAATTATACACATACAAGTACATGTAGAGCTGTGAAATTAGTACTACATATTGGTACTATTCCTAAAAAAAAATAATAATTTGTTATCATCTTCTGCATGAACACAAATGCCCCGATTTTCAGTAAATGGGTTTGAAAAGCTTTTAATGCATTTCCTTGTTAGTTCAAGGTAATCAAATATTTTGAAATGATTCTGATAAAGTTTGAGTTGCAATGAACAAAATAGGAAGTTTATGCAAAAAAAAAGGAGGATCCGTATTCATTGTGAGGATCCATATTCATAGGCCTACAGTAGATGCACAGGGTATTCCTGATGAACACACACATGATTCATGGTTGTCCCAAAGCAAAATTATAATATCATCTGTCAATAAACGACTGCATCAAAATAGTCAGGATGCAAATTGTATTTTGTTTCTTTAAACTTAACGACCATTGTATCTTGTCTGCCCAAGCAACAAGCCATACAAGCGATGTTTATTCCATCCATAGAATGTACTGAAATGCAAAATTTTTATCAGAAGAATTTTCTTATTGATAATTTAATGTACCTGTACAAACCTTGCAATCAAATCTCATTATATTATGAAAACCATCTATCGATGCTGAAACAAAAGGTTCATTATTAAAAAGAAAATTTGTTGGCATGCTTCACGAAAACTTATTCTATCAGCTGCTTCTCACTGAATTTCTTATTTCAGATCTACAACACATTCTGTATATGTTGATGTCTCTGTGAAAATCATGCGAACATTAACAGCAAATCACACATTATCAACATGAAATCCCCTTGAATCAAATCAAATCAATAGGTGATCCGATCGAAGGTGTGCCGCTGTTTTGAAAACACAATTTGACATTGCATTCCAAGGCATCTTTCATGCCAGAGAATGCTTTAAATGACTTTAATCATCGATGCATACAAACAAACGATTGAAAAGAACTTACTTTGTGACTTGTCCTCTCATCTCAAAAGGAAACGTCCTCATGGATTGCTTCACTTCCACGCACCCAACATACTGAAAGAAAATGATTTTGAAGGATATTCAGAAGGGTAAGAAAGTTTTATGAAGCCTAAAATCAAGGAAATCATTATGCATTCATGACAAGGTTTTTGTGCATCACATTGTTTTGATATAAGATAGAAATAGATCATTTTTAAGGGTGAAATTACATGTAGAGTGCAAATATAATACATGTACATGAAATCAAAATGACAGATTTAGTGTTCAATTAAAAAAGAAATAAATCAATTTGCAGGTTTTAGATCATCAAAATTTATCTGCTTAAACATCTATTATTGACATTAACAAACTATTCATTTTAACTAGTACATTTTGTTCAGGGTAGGAAACTTATCAGTACAGGATAACACTGTGGCCCATACATGTACACACTGTACATTCAATTGCAATCCCATTGAGAAAATATCTGATCAAATTTGGCTCAATTCATTCATAAATTTGTAAATTGCATGGCCTTGTTAGACCAATTTCACATACAATGTATCAAGCGAGAGAAGATTCTGCGCTTCCTTGATAAACCACAATCCTTCGCTTCCCCCATCCTACAATGTATGTACCTGTACTCTGTATGCATACCACACAATTTGGCTTGAAATTTATGCGCATCAGAATTTTTAGTTACAAACTGAAATATTATCAGTTACAACTGAAATACTGCAGATGACAGTACATACATTGGATGCGTACATATCCTTGCACAGATTGCCGTATTCTCATTCATAAAGAATCTGAACAAATTTGGCTTGTTTCATTCATAAAATTTGTAAATTGCCTAGCCTTGTTAGACCAATTCACATACTGTACAATGCACTAATGGAGAGAGGATCCCGACTCTTCCTCGCTAAGTCTCAATCCATCGCTTCCCCAATCTCACAGACTCATACCGGTACATATCTGGGCATAATACATGTACATACTGTACTGTATGCATACCACATAATTTGGCTTGAAATTTATGCGCATCCCTGAATGATCAGAATGTATTATAAACAAATTCACAATTTCATTATGACTGACATACTGTAGATGACAGTATGTTATTGGATGCCTACAATTCATTGCGCAAATTGCACGAATTGTCGTATTTTCATTCATAAAATATCTGATCCCAGCTGGCCCATTTCATTCATAAATTAAACTTGTTTATTGCTTGGCCTTCTGAGACCAATAGACATGTGCAAGCAGAATTACAGTAACATGAAAGAGAGAGAGAGGATCCGGACTGCAATTTATGATGCGCAATCCATCATGTTCACAATTCTGTCTTCGAACACTCTACATATGTATGTCCCAACGTCTTATGTACATGTACACGTACGCACATTCTTGAATAAATGGAAGACAGATCAAGTCGTGTACAGATTGAAAGAAAAATATCAAAAATGTTTATGTATGTCACATTTGAGAAAACAATCTCTCATGTACATGTACAGGGTGTACACTTGACAGAAATTCAACAGAAATTTTCATCAGTGCCTTTATACATGTACCTTCTCCTCCCAATTATTAATCAAATGCAGTAGAAACAAAAATGATCACGCTATTTCGATTTGCAGGTTGTAGTTTCATACTGATGTTTATTTTTCATCCAAATACATCTACATGTATGTGTATTTATCCTCCTTATACAAATTCATCAGGATTCCAGTTGAATTGCATTTGCATTATCAAGAAGTGGTTGATTATAATTATACGCTGGACTTTTTAGCTGTTTTGCTATTTTGCTTTGAATTGTGCTGTTTTCAGATCTCAAATTCCTAATTTTTAGGGCCAAAACAAGTGTGCAAAGGGGCACCTGTAAAATTTAACAGGGCTGCCAACCTTGAAAAATATTTTTGAGTGAGATTCTGCGACGGAGCGGAGTGACCGAGGGGGGGGGGTGGATTGGGGAGGGGGCACAGGCCCAAAATTCAAGAAGGGGTCAAATCGACTGAGCGGGGGAGTGTATGGAAAGGGGTATATCCCGCTCCCACAGTAGGGTGATCAGGAAAGTGGCGTTTTCTGGAATCCTAATGTTCTCTGTATTGGAGTAACTAAATGAGAAATGACATCTGAAAAATATGATATACACATGGTAAAGACACCAAGCGCAGGAACCGGTAGGGAGATCATTTGATAACAAATCATGAAAGTGGCGTTTTCTGAACACAAAACTTCTGCAATGGAGTACCTAAATGAGAAATGACGTCTGAAAAATATAAAATTTTATTTAGGTATATGCGTGGGTGTGGGAGGGGGTGTCTACATGTACCCTCCCACAGTTGGGAGATTTTTTGAAAAACAGATTATGAAAGTGGCGTTTTCTGAAAAATTGCTGTATTGGAATAACTAAAGAAGAAATAACATCTGAAAAAATATACATTGTAGTTTATATCTAGATATGCACATATATGGTAAAGACACCAAGCGGGGGAGGGGGTGGGAAGGGATGTCCCCCTCCCACGGTAGGGAGACTTTTGAAAAAAAACATATCATGAAAGTGGCGTTATCTGAACATTAAAATTTTGTACTGTATTGGTGTATTACAAAGAGCTTTTATCGTTACCATAATATAATACGCACGATATGAGAGCGTGAGAATTGGATGAATTGCGTGAGAGTTGGCAGCCCTGAATAAAAATGCACGTGGTCTAATGAATCCTTTTTTTTTNAGTGATCTCTCTATTTTGATTTGCAGGTTGTAGTTTCATACTGATGTTTATTTTTCATCCAAATACATCTACATGTATGTGTATTTATCCTCCTTTAAAGGGGAACTTCACCCAGACAATGATGTGCGCTCAGTGGATAAAGAAAAATACAATGATCAAACTGTAAAAATTTAAGCAAAATCCGACAGTCCATTCAAAAGTTATACATTTTCAAAGTTTTGATTCACACCCCTCATGGGCTCCTCAAATTGGCAACGTACAGGCACAAAATGGCTGCTAACATGGAAAACCCTCCATTCACTATGTACACACAATTTCACATTTTCTTCTTTTTCTGGAAAAGTAGACAAAATTGTACTTTTCTCTTCAAGTATGATATAGATATTTTGATTCTGCATCCATTTCGGAATGAAGTTTGGTGATTTATTGTCTACTTTTCTCGAAAAAGAAGAAAATGTGAAATTCTGTGTACAAAGTGAATGGAGAGTTCTCCATGTTGGCAGCCATTTTGTGCCTATACGTTGCCAATTTAAGGAGCCAATGAGAAGTTTAAAACAAAACTTTGAGAGTTAATAACTTTTGAATGGATTGTTGGATTTTGCTCAAATTTTCAAAGTTTGATCATTGTATTTTTCTTCATCCACTGAGACTGCATCAATGTCTGGGTGAAGTTCCCCTTTAAATACAAATTCATCAGGATTTCAGTTGCATGCATTATCATCAAGAAGTCGTTGATTATCATTATACGCCGGATTTTTAGCTGTTTTGCTATTTTTTTTTAAATTATGCTGTTTTCAGCTCTCAAATTTCTAATTTTTAGGGCCAAGGCAAGTGTTAAAATGGGCACCTGTAAAATAAAACAGGGCTGCCAACATTGAAAAATATTTTTGAGTGAGATTCTGCGAGGGACAGAGCGACCAAGGGCGGGGGTGTGGATTGGGTAGGAGGTACAGGCCCAAGATTCAAGAATGGGTCAAATCGCCTGAGCGGGGAGTGTATGGAAAGGGGTATATCCCGCTCCCACAGTAGGGCAATCAGGAAAGTTTTCTGGAGTACTAATGTTCTCTGTATTGGAGTATAAACTAAATGAGAAATGACATCTGAAAAATATAACTATCTTGATATACACTATGGTAAAGACACCGCGCGCGGGAAACGGTAGGGAGATCTTTTAATATAAAGAAATCATGAAAGTGGCGTTTTCTGAACACAAAACTTCTGCAATGGAGTACCTATAAGAAATGACGCCTGAAAAATATAATTATTTTAATAGATATACGCATGGTAAAGACACTAAGCGGGGGAGGGTGTGGGAGGGGATGTTCCCCCTCCCACAGTTGGGAGATTAAAAAAAAACAGATCATGAAAGTGGCGTTTTCTGAAAAAACTGCTGCATTGGGATATCTAGAGAAGAAATGATATCTGACAAAATATAGTTATCTACATGTATATACAAATGGTAAAGACACCAAGCGGGGGAGGGAGTGGGAAGGGGTGTCCCCCTCCCACGGTAGGGAGACTTTTGAAAAAAACATATCACGAAAGTGGCGTTTTCTGAGCATTAAAATTTTGTACTGTATTGGTGAATTACAAAGAGCTTTATATCCGTTACAATAACATAATACGCGCGATATGCAGATGTCTTGTTAGATGTACTGTCGGCCGGAACAGCAACAAAAAACAGATAAATCTATTATATTTTTTTTGTTTCGATTTTGGGGATTCAGCGTGAGAATTGTGTGATCAGCCTGAGAGCGTGAGAGTTGGCAGCCCTGAACAAAAATGCACGTGGTCTAATGAATCCTTTTTTTTTCTTTTTCAAGGGGCAAAAAGACAATTGTAAAACAAAATTCTTCCCACATTAATTTGCAAAAAAAATCTACAATGTACATAATTATTTGAATAAATCTGCTCCTTACACTCAAGTGCACCTTTTATACTAGTACTCTTTTATGATTCAATGACTATTCAGCCTTCTGTAAAATATANTTATAAAGTAAAACAAAAATTCTTTAAATGTTTCAAAACTTGATCTACAATGTACATTTTGTAATGCTTGTATTAAACAATAAATCGAACCGGCCATGATTGTCAGCTGACAAGACTGCAATCCAACATTTACATGTTTAAGCACACATTTTATAAAATTACATCACTTTCATTTATAGATGAACTGTGATACCTCACACATTTAATATGGGGCTACAATACAATACATGTATGCCATTTTAAAAGAAGAGTCTACCCCAAAATAATAATTTTTTTAACAGAAGCAGAAAAAATTGCCGGACAAAACAAAAAAAGTTTGGGGAAAATCGGATTACTAATAGCAAAGTTATGAATTTTTAAAGATTAGAAAAAACAGGCAAATCAGTGCAAATTTCCAGGCATGTTGCCAATTGATGATGTCACAGGTGCACAACTTTCCATTCATCCTATCTATACATTTGTATGTATAGTGCAAAATTTATCATTTATTCAGAATGACATACACTGTACATTGTAAATTTTGTATTAATGTAAATATGCAAATATGGAAGCTACATATGTATCATGAAGATTACACTTAAACTTGTGAGGAAATCAGATTTGGGAGGAAAAAAAGTAACACTTTTTGTTTAATAGCATTGATACCAATATCATAAATAGTCAGTTGTGCATCTATGACATCATCAGTTGCCAATTTGTCTAGATAATCAAACATTCATAACTTTCTTAAATTAGTTGTCCGATTTCACTCAATTTTTTCTTGTTCTGCTCACCAAATTTTTCTGGATGAAAAAAATCATTATTTTGGGGTAGACTCTCCTTTTAACAGAGCTCATCTTCACCAATGCAGTGAGCCCACGTTTTCAAGTGATTATGTACCTTGTGCTACAATGTACATAGTATGTAGATTTTCCAAATCATTAATTAACCCAACGGAAACAGAGACTTCCGCTCATGAATAATTCAGTTTCTCAGACCAATTTCTTCCTTGCTCAGACGAACAGGACAGGACGTATATGAATCTGTATACGTACAGAACATGTGGGTGTATCAACTGCCTGCCTTCCGGTGACAATCAATGGTCAGGATTCTAAATTGCATTTCTTGGAACGAATAAATCATCCTTGTCAATTTCGACAGACATCTAATTTGCATTTCCTACACTATGTGTCTGTCTGCTGCTAATTTGATAGTTTTCTCCTTTTAAAGAAATTATTTCACAACAAATTATAGTGATTCAACTTACTGTATACTTGATAAGCCCCCCCCCAAAAAAAAAGCAACAAACAAAAATGAAAAATAAATCAATAAATAAATAAATGAATAACAAATTCTTTGATTTACCTAAATACCATCTTAGGAAAATTGATCAGTAAAAAAAAAATGAATAAATAAAATTCACATATTCCATCATGAAAATATGTAGAAGGGAGTGAAAAGCAGAAACACACAAAATTTTCAGGTAGGCCTATTACGTACATGTATGTTTATCTGCTTTATACTTTTATGGTGATCTTTGGAGTGGGGTACAGTTACAATGTAGTCCCCTCCCCCCCCCAATATTTTGATTGGGGTGAACAAAAAGGAGGTTAGTCCTGTTCCAGAGGGTCAGTCAGTTGAGGGATAAAAAAAAAACATCTTTTTTGTCTCAGTGATGTACAACATGTTCAAAGAATGCAAAAATACACTTGTCAGGTAAAAAGCATGGATAACTATTTTGTCTGTTGAAATATTTCATAATACTTTATTTTTATCTTTCAATGATTCCCTGTAGAGGAAAGTCAAATATGAAGGCCTACATACTTGTAAACAATGTATGTGCCCTCATAATTTTTCTATTTTGGCAGTGATTGAATTTGCTGTAAAATAAAATCCTGCCCTGAATGTCTAATGATGGCGACAAGAAAGTTTGCTTTCTATTCACGTATTCACTCCCTGCTAGTTTATAGCGTGTAGTGTGTACCAATGAATGATTTATTAAATTTTCCTCCCACAAAACACAAATTACCACCTTGAATAAAAATTAGCAAGACCTTTATTGTCTCATAAATTACATCAGAAAATGTACTGGCACACTCGGTATGTAGTCTGCAGGAATAGACTCTTGGCTTCTGATTTCCATTTTTGCATAGTCCATACAAGTGTAGTACAGAGTCTATGGTAAAAGACTACTTTCAATCGCTATTCATGTGGGAAGAATCAGAAACATGTTTATAGCCTTTGACTGCAGGCCCTTTATCATGTATTACACATGCAGTCCACAAATTGCGACACCGAAAGCTGTGTGCAGTACATTGTTTTTATCTGAACTTACAATGTACAAATCCGAGAGCAGGCTATTTTCTTCTTTTTTCTTAATAAATGAAAGCACTCATCATTAAACTGCACACATGCACTATAGGTAGGTACATGTGGGGATACATGTACAATGTATGTACAGTCCAATTTATGTGCAATTAGGGTCGCAATTTCGGTCTCCGCAGCCAATTGACGGACCCACGTGCTACAATAAAGCTTCCTTCCTGTCATGCACATTTAAAATTCAGCTTCACAGCTCTGGAAAAATACAGTATACAGGTATAGAGGTGACATAAACAACACTGTACACTTTGGGTGTATTGCAATCTTGACATTAAGTTTCCCTTTTTAAATGCTTACAATATGTTATATTTTCATATCAAGGACATATTTCCTATCTTGTAATTTCATTCACTAGACCACTTTTTGTAAAATTAATGTCCAAGACATGTTTCATGCACATTTTGTGTCAAATAGAAATGGGAATGAATAATGAGAAGAAATGTAGTTTGACCTGATTTCTCCCTCGTCTCAGGGGGAAGTTGTCCAAGGGGGTAATTGTCCTACAAGGTAGTTGTCCTAGGGGTATTCTCCTAGGAAGGTACATGTAGTTGTCCAGGGAGTTTGTTGACCAGGGGGACATGTCAATGTCGGGGGGGGGGGGCGGTTTTCCTGACATGGAGAGATGCGCCCTGTCATTTTTAATGCACATAGCGATGTGCTTACAGTGTACATTACATTCACTTGAAGAAAAAAAGGATGTTTACAATTTCCATTAAATGCTTTTATACCTGAAGGACGATTATTTTCCCACCAAGAGGGGTGTACAGCATACACTATAACCTCAATTATTCTCTAGGTTTTTTTCATGAGCAAAGGTCAATTTATAAACCACTGCAGAAGAAATTCAAAACCACTTTTCACTGATATCACTACCCATTGTCACACTGAGGCCAAAAACAATACAGGCGGTGTATTCTATACATGTATGGATTGTGAACAAATTGTTTCATTGTACCTTGGATTTACAGAAAGATCCAAGATTGTCTTGAGACAATTCTACAACTTCCTGCAATGTGTGGTGTCTACAAATGAAATAGAAAAGTTAAAGCTGTTTTGAGATGCCAACCATGATATTACTTTCCAGTCAGCATAAATTAGAAAAGTGTAAGGATAACAGAAGAGAAGACAACATCACAAGAAATCGGTGCAGATGAAATTGCTATGATCCAATGTCTCAAGTGCCTGAGGTGCAAATAGAAATTTACTTTAATAATACATGTACAATCATCAGTAATATCTGGTAATGTAACTTCACATTTCTTTCCCGCATCTGTACTAAATTCAATTTACTTTTTGTTAAATTCTTAATCACCTGCAATATTAGGTTTTTGAAGATTTTGAATGCTTACATGTACAAGATTGTTCAGTCCACTAGGATTTAATAACATAACATAACAAAGGAAATTACAATCTTCACATTGGTCTTTCATCCGATCTGCGAATTGCTTAAGCTGTAAAATTGGGAAAGCACAAATTTTAAAAATGTGATAAGATTTTAATATTCTGCCTGGTTTGCACAGGATTCTAGATCAAAAGTTCCTGGAAATATTGATGCACAGCCAGTGAATATATTTTTGAGGTTTTCAGTCAGTTTCTCATTAAAATGTGATGCACATGATGACACTATAAAATTATTGTACATATAGTTGTCCCAGAGTCCGGATGTTTTCTCTTTCTCAACCCAAATGAGATTTCCATGGTCAGTCTGCACAGAATTCATTAAGAGCCTCAATTCACAGGCAGCTACATTATAATTATGTGACCATGTACACTGTACGTGTACACTCTAAGATGGTTTCAACGAGAGAAAAAGACCTTGTTCTAAAAGAGCAAGCCAAGAAACCATCTTGCAGGTGTGAATGAAAAAAGACATAAAAAAGTAGGCCTTTCTTTCTCTATCACCTAACCTTTTTTTTCCTAACTTTATACACAAATTTGTAATTTTCAATTCTGTATAAACTCCATTGAAAAAAAGAATAAACACATACATCGGTGCAGGGAATAAATTTACTTTTCACACTTGATATAAAGCGGTTTTATACATTGGGGAATCCTTATCAATACCTAACTGTACACTTTAATGTGAAAAAGATGCTACATAAAATAGTTTTAGATTTGCATAGCAATCAGGTAAAAATGCAAAGCAAATTGTGAAGCGATACCAGGAAAATTATTCCCTGCGGTGTCAAGGTAGGCTACATGTATAACAATAATAATAATGATAATAATCAAATGGCTTTTGTATCGTCAGGCGAACTGCTCTATGTGCTTCAAATAAAATGTATAGACATGTCTAGATGGCAGTATATCAAGTCCTTACCATCCACAATCCAAGTATAAAAGGTGAACAAGATGTACATGTAGGCCATGTTGAACTTTTTTTGTGTGTGATGGCGTGTATCAATCTTGTTGGACTATAAACTACATGTACAACCATTTTTTTAATAGATGAGCTATAGCCCCGTAACATAAAGGTTTGCGATTAATTGCTAATCTGATAGCGATTGATATCAATCGCAAGTCTATGGCAAATCATGTACTAAAGTTTGCAATTGATCAATCGCAAACCTTTATGTTACGGGGCCTCTTAAACCACCTAAATTTTAGCTTTTTGGGAATGTCAAATGTGATTGGCACTTGCCTATATTACTATTAAAGAAAAACTAAAGATTTCTGAACTTACCCGTACGCCATAGCAAACTCCACCATGATCCTTTAGTTCTTCTTCGATATGAAGCCAACCCCGTGTCGGTTTGTTGATAAATGTTCCTGTTCTAGTCCAAAGCTCCTCATTTGACCTCTGACCCACAATGTTAGGTCCCTTGTTCTTTTTAAAGTGACTCATCACCCCCGCCATGGTTCTTCTTCATTCAATGCTGCTATTTGATAAATCTCTCTCCAGTCTTGATGTTTCCTTAATAATCCTTTCTGGTGGGTAGAATGTCCTGGTTGGATATTTTTCAAGCCGCACAGTGACTGTTTGATGAAAGAGAAACATGTATTAAAAGGTGGTAATTGTCATTAACGGCTACTGTACTAAATTAAGCTATTTAGGCTACATACATGTTTATGTACAACATTAATTGCATCCAGCCGAGACATACACGGGGAATAATTTTCCTGGTATCGCATCACAATTTGCTATGCATTTTACTTTTTAGCAGGATTGCTTATGAAAGATGTTTTGTATAGCAACTTTTTCACATAGAACTACACAGCAAAGTATTGAAAATGTTTCTTCAATTGTCTACGTAAAACTGCTAATCAAACATGAAAAGTAAAATTATTCCCTGATACATGTAAAGGTAGACACCATAGTCTGCTGAGCGAAAAATAATTTGTTGAGTTTAGGCCTAATCCAAGAATAAACAAACCAGTTGTTCCACAAAGATGCTACATTGTAGCATGTCAAAGGGGGTGTTGCTCAAAATCAACTGCAAATGAACTGCAACTTTGAAAATTGTAACGCGCATTTTCATTTCAATTTTCATTTCAGACGCGCATGAAACAATGATTTTGATTGGCGCGTTCCGATCAACTGCAACTTCCGATCAATTGCAACTTTTGAGCAACACCCCCATAGACAGATCTTTATTTTACCTCAACTTTAGATGTTTACTAGGCCATGATGAAATTTCTTTAAATTTCTATTCAAAATCATTGAAATAAAATTCTCTGAATCAAGGAAACTTCCTTAAAATCCACCTATTCCGACAACAACGCCTCGAACAACTCCCCTATAAATAAACCAGATGTCATGTTCTACCACCCGACAAGCCCACAGCTCGACGCCGGCGATCTCCGTACATGTACATCGAAGGAAGTAAAACCACAAGTACAAGATGAATGACAAGTCATTTTGGTTTCTCAATAAAATTTCTACTATCATCCAAAACTTAAAAATCACCCCCTCGTGTATGGACACCGTGAAGAAAATCAGTCGCAAACTTTGTCGGGACCAAAATTTGGAATATTTAAAAAATTCTCCTTCCAACGTGGCATAGGTTTACACTAGCTACGGAGAGCTCTCTGGAGAAGTTCTCTAAATTTTTTGACATTGTCACTACTCTGGAGTAGTGACAATTTAAAAAAAATATTCCAGAGAGCTATCTGTAGCTAGGTTTACACACACTTCACGCCAGTTTATAACTACATAGTTTGTGCACTGGCACGACTCGAGTAGTACCAGTGCAGCAACAGAATCAGCTGAATCAGCTAAATTTTACTTTGATTCTCGCCAATGTTAGCCATTGGCTTTCATTTAGTCGATGCATGTATGAAATAGCATGCTAAAATGAATTACATATTGTCCCCTAAATAAACATAAAAACCCAGAATTACCAGAGCGAATTAATCACTTTACTTTCATCAATCTAAGACCAAGAGTAAGACTAAGTAATAGTTAAATAGCACAGTCTTTAATTCAAATTTTTATCACCATCATCAATTTCTAAAAAACAATACGTGCCTTTACGGTTGCTCATATCAAGGAGCATGCTGGCATACAAATATTCATACATGAATGAAGCGCCGTTAAATCCAAAAACAACAACAACAATACCTTCTAGTACACACCCGGTGCACGCATTGTTTACACTGCGCAAAATCAGAGAAAACTACCTGGAATGGCATGCTCTACCGTAAATGCACCTATTCATAACGAAAATCACTCAAACCAAAGTTTACAAGTTCATTCTGAGGACACGAATTACTCAAAGAAAGAGTCACTTCAGTTCAGTGGCAAGTATGATGCTGATGCATTTTCGTATCCAACCGTGCACCAGCTTGTGTGGCGGGAGTATGGAGCTCTGGTCTGGAGATGCCTTGACATAAATTTTAAAACTTCTGGAGGCCATTTCATGAAACTTTGTCAGCAAGAAAATTAGTCAGTGGAGACAAATCCAGTGAAATCCTTCATTCTGATTGGCTTAAAACCACTATCGCTGACTGTTGTTATAGCAACTGTCGGAAAATCCGCTCTTGTCGCACTGACTAATTTTTATGAAATGGCCCCCGGGTCTCCCAGTCTGGATACAAAAGTGCATAAGCAATCTTTGCAGCAAAGTGGGTCGTGTTCAATTAATAAATGAAAAATTTAGGGAGATGCAGGGCATGCCAATTCCCTGAAAGTGAAATTACTGAGTACTGACTGTCACTGCATAACCACTGTCATGACTGAGCTCAGTGCACTGCCATGGACCTGCCGCCCCGTGGCCGAAGCCGAGGGCAGAGGTCTCAGGCAGGCCGCGCCGACTGCAATGAAATGGCGATGGCCAGTGCCGTGGCTGTGCAGGTGGAAAAAAAAAAGAAAATTAGCCAGCTCTTACCCACTAACCGTTTCCTCCTTATAATCCCTATATCAGAGAATCATCGCCAAACTTCAAAATCAAACACAGATCTTTGATTTTCCGTTGTTAAAAGAGAGATTCGTGTTCATTTTGCAAAATAAGACGTATACTTCCTGTGTCGGAGGTGTCCAGCTAGTGTTTACACCTGAGTACGGTACAAAATGCACACATGCACAACAAACGAACGCGAATATAATTTGGCGATTATGTCGACTGCACAGGGCCTATGCGCTATGCACGCACGTCGCAAAAATGATTTTATCCTCCCCCCCCCCTCCCCCCCCCCC
>BQKZ01001350.1:80468-97116 GCA_036244855.1 Temnopleurus reevesii
GGGGGGGGGTAATATTCACCTATAGTAAACTCAATGACGAAAACAATGAGCTCGTGATCGTCAACCAAAATGTTCTTCTTGGTCCCCGTCTCAAGGATTTCTTCACCCTGACATTGATGTGTTGTCAATAGATTAAGAAAAATAGGATAAGCAAAATGTTGGCAGCCATTTTGTGTCCGTAGGTTGCCAACTCTAGGAACCCATGAGGGGTGTAAATTAAAGCTTTGAAAATTCATAACCTGTGAATGGATCATCCGATATTGCTCAAATTATCACAGTTTGATCATTGTATTTCATCTCTATCCACTGACAGTAAATTAATATCTGGCCTAATTCCACTTTAACATTTGTTATTTTTTATACTTTCAAGGAAACAGTCAAAGCTCCCTCACGTGACCCCGATGCCTCCCTGCAAGAGAAGACCTCCCTCGACCAGGCGGCCCTCTATAGACTCAGCGGGGACTACAACCCTCTTCACATTGATCCATCTTTTGCTGCCATGGGAGGTAAATAAAGATCACTTTATTCTTGTAATGAAAGGTTTGTCCGGTACTAAAATTTAAGGGGAGTTGGGGCAATTGCCCTCCTTAAGCTTGCAACAATATTTTGGGAGCGATTTTTAGAGCCCCAGAACTGTGACCTCAATCTACTACATGAAGACCCTATTTACATGTAGCTCCCCTAAAATTCTCATTGAGAGCCTCTAGGGAGTGTTGTTCAAAAGTTGCAATTGATCGCAAGTTGCAGTTGATCAGAACGTGTCAATCAAAATCATTGTATCATGCAACACTTGTTAAGTGCACATACTGTGCGCGAATGAAAATGCGCGTTACAATATGCAAAGTTGCAGTTGATTTGCAGCTGATTTTGAGCAACACCCCCTTGGAAAGCTTTTTATAGATCCCCCTGCCAATTCTTAAGTCCAGTCCTTGGTTTATTTATACTGCACAGGAAATACTCTAAATACTCAATAATAGCCAATGGTTTATTCTTGTAAATGAAGGCTTATTTAATGTATGAACTGTGTTGAGCTGAAATTTTGGAGGTCATTGTGTTTTTGCAAATTTCGCAGTCGTGGCGTAGCGAAAATGTCCACTCTGTATAAGGCACATTCATATGTGTACAAACACTGTCTAAAACTGGAAAATAATAGCACGCCAAGGTTTTGAACTCGTAAGAAATCATGAAAATATCTGTATGCTAAAATATTAGCTTGTACAATATACTGCACAGGAAATACTCAATAATAGCCAATGATTTAACATACAGATTTCTTTCTTTTTTCGACTAGATTGACATTTTAACAGATTGTTATTTTTACAGCATTTTTGACAATCAAACTGTCTTCTTTAAAAATACATTTGAATATCCATGCATTATAGAATTGCCCTGAGGCCAAGGCCATGAAACTAGCAAAATTAAAACTACTATGAAAATTATGCATTATGAGCTGTTTCTGTTGTACTTGATAGTTGGTTATATTTGACAACTATACCTAGTTTAGCCATACTATTCAGGGGCTATCTTATTTCCAAAAATAGCTCACTTTTGCATAGCACTCTATAAGTTGTATTACAATCAACTGGAATAAGCCACAGTCCATCTACTCAATGACCTTCACAACTATGTTTCAGCAAATATAAAGTCACTACCATGTCACACACAAAATGTTGAAAGCTTCTATAAGCTGTGCATTACATTTGCTGAGAGCTAATTTTCTGTTGAAAGCATATTAAGACATCAGGGCCGCACAAGCAAAAAAAAAGAAAAGAAAATCTTCATCTGAAATCTATAATGATTGGCAGAAATATGCAATAATTCTTTAGCTGTATTCCACACAATGGACCTTGGAATGAAATTTACTGAATGATTGACAGGTTATCTCCTGTAATGAACACATTTGTTGATTTGGAATGCAAGTTTGATGAGCTTTGTTGTTGATTTCAGTGATATTAACACACTTGTTTGTTTGGAATGCAAGATTGGGAAAAAGTATTAATTTTGATTTCAGTGAAATGAACAAAGTTGTTGATGTGAAATACGATATTGTTAATTTCAGTGTAATGAACACACTTGTTTGTTTGGAATGCAAGTTTGAGAAGCTTTGTTGTTCATTACAGGAAGGTACATTTCTGAAATGTACAATACATTTCTGAAATGTACAATACTTTTCAGCAGTCACAAACTCTGAAGTATGACATACGTAAGTTCATGAAGTGACCTGCCTTTCATCCGCTCCATGGGATTGAAAGTTTAACATAGATTATTAGGACTTTCAGCAGAAGTTTAATATGTCAACATCAGAATTTGAATAAAGGGAAGCACTTATCTTGACTACTAGTAATTGAATATGCAAGATAATTTTACCTTTTCAAATAACTTTAGTAACCGGTATACAGGACTCGTGTACGTCAAACACCATTAACCCACAAAAACAAACAAACAAACAAGCAAACATGTTATGCTGAATAAAAGCATTCATTCTATTTGTCTGGCTTTTAGGCCAATCAAAGTATTGAACTGTAAACATAATGTCCTTTATATGATTATGATTAATAAATGGAAAAATAACTTGCCAGTCATAAAGAACTATAACTTTGAGGATTTTGTATAATTACAATGTGTTAGCAGACAAGTTTGAAGAAGAGTGTACATTTTGAAATGTGAGATTAGAGCCATCTCAATACTAACACCTTCCTTTGACAATAATAAAGCAACCAAAGTATGAATTTTGGCAAATGATTTAATTTTTACTTCTTAATTTGAAACATTTGTGATATGCTTTACACAAAAAATCTAGGTTATTTTTCTTCATAATTTGTTTAAATTTAAGGGATGTTGCTAGAAAGTTGCAATCAATTTCAAATCAGTCAAAAATTTGAATGCACATTTTATTCACACAGGGTCTGCACTTTTTACAAGATGTGCATGACTGCAACTATGCAATTGATCACAACTTTCTAGCAACACCCCATAGGCATATAGAATTTACATTGAACACATTGAAGAGAGCGATTTTTATACAAAGCTTGTTTTCAAGAGCCGCTTTGGCTTTTGGAAGAATGGGAGCACATATATGCATGGTTTATATAGAGACATTGCACAACTTTGTTTTTGTTTAACTCATTCCCGGTTTTCTTCGCGTCAATGAACATCCGTTGGTCTGTTTCCTTCGCACTTTTGCACAGATTCGCCATACAGACATGTACACTCCCTAAATAATGCAACACACAGGGGGTTTACGGGTGAATGCAAAACGAGTTAAATAATTCTCATCTGCCAGATTCTAAATGCTACCTAAATGGTTGATGGTGTTTTCAATTTGTCATGGATATCTTGCAAGTACCTGTATAGTTTTCTTCTTTGTCGCTCTCTCTTTGTTTTTCATCAATGTATATAGGTCAGACAGCTTGATTTGATGATTGATGATAAATTAATGTGTGACAATGTCTTCAAAGACAAAGTATAAAAATAATCTATTTATCATAGCCTCCCATTTTCTTTCATGTATTGTAGGATTTGAGCAGCCAATCCTGCATGGGCTTTGCTCATTCGGCCACGCCTGTAGACATGTACTCAAGCAATATGCAGACAATGATGTATCCAAATTCAGAGCTATTAAGGTAAGATAATGTAGACTAGGTCGTGTTTATCAAATGGTTCTGGTGTACATGTATCGTAGGATTTGAGCAGCCAATCCTGCATGGGCTTTGTTCATTAGGACACGCCTGTAGACATGTACTCAAACAATACGCAAACAATGATGTATCCAAGTTCAGAGCTATTAAGGTAAGATAATGTAGACTAGGTCGTGTTTATCAAATGGTTCTGGTGTACATGTATCGTAGGATTTGAGCAGCCAATCCTGCATGGGCTTTGATCATTAGGACACGCCTGTAGACATGTACTCAAGCAATACGCAAGCAATGATGTATCCAAGTTCAGAGCTATTAAGGTAAGATAATTAAGAATAGGTCTAGGGAATAATTTTCCTGGTATCGCATCACAATTTGCTATGCATTTTAGCTTCATTGCTACACAAAAAATATGTTGTTTAGCAACTTTTTCACATAGGACTATAAAATAAAGTGTTGAAAATGTTTTCTAAATATTTAAAACTGCTAATCAAATGTGAAAAGTAAAATTATTACCAGAGGTTGTGTTAGTATCATAATGATAGTTCTTATTTGTATATATATTTTTTTTTCTGAGGCAATCTCTCTATGTCATATTCCCTCCACCTGTTAGTAATGATTTAAGTACAATACTTAGAATCCCGTTTGTATACCAAATTTGTTACTTAGTCTGGCATGCCTCTGTCAAGCTTATGGGTTATAAAGCACAGACTGTGCAGATTCAGTCCAAAATGTATGTGATATTTGTCTCTGAAGCTTATTGTACTTAGTTTTCAGATGGACATGAACAAATTAATAGTTTTATTTGTAATTGTATATGAATCTAAATAAATATAACTTATTACAAATTCTTTATTCTATCTACCAGGATCGTTTCTCCAAACCTGTATTACCTGGTCAAACCATTCAGACTGATATGTGGCTATAAGGAAGAAGAATTCACTTCTGGATTGGTTTAAATGTTGTTGATTTTTTTCCTACAGCTTGCATATTTATAATTTGTTGACTATTTCCGCCTTGCTTTAAGAACAAGTTCATTCCTCTAAGTCTGTACTATTAGTTCAGACTATTCAGACTGATATGTGGCACGAACATCAAAAATCCACCTCCAGATTTCGTTCTTAATGAAGTTGAATTTTGTCTCTGAAGCTAGATGTATTTAGTTGTCAGATGGATATGTTTAATTCAGTATTTTGATTCTATCTACCAGGTCCGTGTCTCCAAACCTGTACTTCCAGGACAGACCATCCAGACTGATATGTGGCAGGAAGGCAGTAGAATTCACTCCCAGATTCAGTTGTAAAAGAAGTTGATATTTGTCCTGAGCTTGATCTATTGGGGTTTCAGATGGAAATAACGATTAAATAGCTATATTGTAATCGAAATAAAACAGAGGTTGATGTATTTATTTCTATATTTTGATTACACCAGGTCCGTTTCTCCAAACCTGTACTTCCAGGTCAGACTATCCAGACTGATATGTGGCAGGAAGGCAGTAGAATTCACTTCCAGATTTAGTTCTGAATGAAGTTGATTTATGTCCCTTTAGCTTTAATAATGTATTTAGTTTTCAGATGGACTTACATTAAATATATGAATAAATAGCTTTGATATGTTTAATTCATTATTTTCTATTCTATCTTCCAGGTCCGTTTCTCCAAACCAGTACTTCCAGGTCAGACTATTCAGACGGATATGTGGCAGGAAGGCAGTAGAATTCACTTCCAGAGTAAGGTAAGAAACTTACACATTTCGAAATGTAAGTGGTTAAATGTAGTTAGTGCTTTACTTAAAATGGTGAACACCAAAGTGCATTAGTACCTCAGGGCAGGGCGCAGTGTATCAGTTACGTCAAACCAACTCAGGGATGCCAACCCCCCCCCATTCATATTTTTTATGTATAATGATAACAATAACACTTATAAGGCGCCAAATCCACTAAGATATAGTGCTCTAAGCACGCACAAAAGGAAAACAGGAGAGTGGAAAATAACACAAACTAGCACAAGAAAGACATCAGACAACTAAAATATTAAACAATATATGGCACAGAGTGGAATCATATGGGATTACGGGTAATAAAAGAATGGCAATCAGAAATTATCCAGAACGTAAAATTACCCAATGCATCCACCTGTCAACTGGAAAATGTTTTATCATTCATTTATTTTTACTATAGAATAAGGAAAATGTGCCATGCAATGAGACAGGTTTGCCATCATGCATTAAAATAATTGTTTTCTCGGGTAGTTGAGGGTCATTAACAGACAATACCAGTGGGAAATTAGTAGAGGCGTCGTCGTGTAGTGTTCGTGACTCTCGCCTTTCAACCAGAAGGTCGTAGGCTCGAATCCCACCCATGGCATCAATTTCCTTCGGCAAGAAATTCATCCACACTGTGCTGCACTCAACCCAGGTGAGGTGAATGGGTACCTGGAAGGAATCTTTATTCCTTGGAATGCCAAGTGCGGTGGTGGCTGCCGGGCTTAAGTCAGGGTGATAAATGCAAAGCGTCTTGAGCACTCAGCAATGAGAGTGGATACGTGCACTATATAAATTGCATATATTATGATTATTTTTATTTTTTAAGGAGACGGGGACGACACACTAGAGTGTAATGGTGTTCTTTATTTTAGTAATAAGTAGGTACAAGGAGCTTTGTTTCACAGCCTCTGCAATGCCGGCAAGATTGATCTGTTTTTATAATAAGTAGTTCACTTATATAGCATTGCGCTTGTATAAAATCGAAATTATTTGAATGGTTCTAAACCATTGATTCATCTTGATCGTATCTGAGATTCATCCAAATTATGTTTGTCTTTCAGGTGGTAGAGACTGGAGCTGTGTGTATATCTGGAGCATATGTTGATCTAGCTGGAGTGGCTCAGCAGAAGGGAACTGCCACAAGCCAGGTGAGACAGCTAATTCCAAAGCTGAGTCCCAACAAAAATTGTATTCTTTGCCTCTTCTGTCTGAAAGGGGTATTTTAATCTGTAAACTTAAGTTTCTATTCAGAGCATGACGATACAGCATTGCCATAGTCTGCAACCCATCCGGAAATATGCATGAGTTCAAAATTAGAATGTAGATAATGCATCGGCTGAACAAAATATTTGCTTTTAAAAGGTATCTGAGGTCAAGACATATCTTTCCGTATACGCATACAATCAAAGTTGATTATTTTGGCATTTTAGGTGTAGATTGTGACCAGACCAATTTCTATCCAATTATTTTATTGTGATTAATATAATATGATTTGTATATTAGTGAAGTATGTAAAATTGATCCAAAATAGCATTATCCGACATGATCTGGATTACTATTTCAGGAAATAAAACCGAATCAAGCCCCAGTCACATAGAATCCTTGATTCAACACGACTGAACATGACTCTTTGTCCAGGACGTGAATGGGTATTACCATATTAAACAAAGAATATTGTTGAATTGGGAATCGATGTGACTGGGGCTCGTTCATAATACATGTATAAAGCATGACTGTGCTAGAGTCTTTGTTTGTTCTCCTGTTCTAGTTAAGAAGGTCAGTTGACAATAAAAAACTAATCTCCAAAGTAAATCTCATTTTGTTTTTTATTTTCTCTTTGCAGCCATCTTCCCCAGGCCTCAAATCTGACATGATCTTCTCAGCTGCTAATGGGATCGTCAGCAGTTCACCTGATCTAGTCAAGAAGGTCAATGGTGTTATCCAGTACAACATCACATCTAGTGGCAAAATAGCCGCAGTCTGGAGTAAGTGACATTCACTGTGAGCTTGGGACAATGTCAACAACTTCCATTCAAGCATTAATAATAGCTGATGGATTTAAAAGAAATTTCCATTCGCATGAGATATCGCCTAGAGTGCCTCAGGGCAGAATAGAAAGGTTTACAAATCTAAGATTATTATCATTATAATTATTATTGTTTTGCTCTTTCTGTGGGAATATATTGAATGAGAGTTGCACCCAGGACTTTCTCTTTTATTATGAACGAAATACACTTTCTGACTAACAGCAGCTGTATGTACTTGACCATATCACAAGAAATGTATTAACAGAATACATTCTTTTAAGATTTTGTTTTCCAAAGAATTAATTGAAATATATTAATGATCAATAGCATCTATTTTTTTCTACCCACAGTTATCTTCATCTGATTATTTGATTTTGTTTCTTTCTCCCCAGCTATTGATTTGAAGGGCAAGGGTGGAGTGTATGCTGGAGAGCCCAAGTCTGGGAAGGCCAACGTTACCGTGACGATATCCGATGAAGACTTTGTTGCATTAGCTTCTGGAGCTCTCAAACCGCAAACAGTGAGTATGATTGGAGGTCTAAGGTCTGTGCACCTCGTGTTTTAGCTCTAAAAACACGATGTCAATGAATATTTTATTTAATTTTAATCAGATATCATCACAAACATTTGATAAAGAATGTGTGAGAAATATCTCACTAAAATCTGAACAAGAACAATGTCAATTTCGATGAAATATACACCCTATCAAATTTCACACTCCAAAACAAATTTGGCATCCTTCTCTTCATCCCATTCACTTTAAACGCACTAGGTGAGATTCAGGAAAAAGGCTTCATTGTACAGAGCATGCGAGGCACGTTGCGTTTGTCAATGACGTGCAAATGAGCATCTCGGCGCAAAGGAGGATTCTCATACCGTACACATAGCATCTCTTTCCCCATTCTACCTTCATGGAAAATGCATTACTGTATAACGGGGTTAACAAGGACATGGGGATGAGCAGGGACAACAGTTACAGACCATTAATGATTCCTTTATGATGAGGTGGATCACATTATGGACCCTGCTATGGGATAAAAAAAAGGAATACATTGCATTTTATATTACATCAAATTTTGCACGGTTATCACTAAATAAAAAAATTAATGAATAAATAAATAGAGAAAGAAAATATTGTATAGGTAGACTGTTTTGTCCCTTTTTACCCAAGGTTTCCGGTTTGCCCTGCTTTATGGCATATTGGTATGTCTACAATAAAGGATTATTTTGAAACAAAATGCGCTAATTTGAAATCATGTCTACCATGTAAAACAAAATACAGATAGGTTAGGGACTTTTTTTTAATAAGGGGAAATTTTTATTTGTCAATAAAGGGAGCTGCTGATTGACTAAAACAAATCTTTGCTTCCCATCGATGGCCTGACAAGCAAAAAAGTTCAAAATCTCCACTTAATGTTGATGTCACACACCTTGAATCTGCTAACGGTTTTTGCAACGTTTTATAGACTTAATAATTCCTGAATTAATGCAAATTAAGAATGTTTACACCAATCCTTTTACCTCCATTCACATTCCAAGCTAAAAATATGAGGAAAATATTTTAAAGTATTTTAAATATTTTTTTAAACTTTGTGGTTTTATTTATAAATGCTCCAACTTTTTAGTTGATAGGATAATTGATTGCTGACATTGCCATTGGAAGGAGGGGGGGGGGGGCATTCTCCCTTAAGAGATCAAACTGACTCAGGGGTTTTTGTTCAAAAGTTGCAATAGATCGCAAATCAACTGCAAATCGGTTGCAAATTGTAACACGCATTTTCATTGGTCAAAATATGCGCTTCTAAAAAGACACACACGAAACAGTGATATTGGTAGGCTCAATCCGATCAACTGCAACTTGCAATCAACTGCAACTTTTGAACAACACCCCCATAGTTTGCTGATGCCTTTTAAACTGAAAACTGCTATCATTTGTGTTTCTTTTAGGCATTCATGTCAGGAAAGATCAAGGTCAAAGGTCAGATCATGCTACTGCAGAAGATGCTTCCGATGTTAGACAGCTTCCTGAAGGGTAAACTCTGAATACATTCCTGGTCATCAAATCTGTATTAATTGCAATGATTATAATTTGATGATAAACTTGCATTTATCTACAGGTAGCATGTAATCAGGCGAACTGCTCTGTGCAATTTACATTATTTTAGCATCTCCTAAGCCCAGTCAGAAGTCACCATGTAAACAACTATGTCTTTAGCTTGCGCTTGAACACGTCAAGAGAGTGTGATGACTAAAGTTTATGTGATAGGCTGTTCCAGGCTTTCGGTCAACGGAAGTAAAAGCTACATTGAATGAATGTATAACTTTTCAATGAATAACATTTCAATAATTGAACTGAGACTTCACTGATTCAGCCAGTGCTATGTCTATAATTCTAAATATGTGGCTTAAACAGGAATCACCTGAATTTCACAAGTTCACTGGTATACTCAATATTTTGAGATATCTGCTATATAACAATTATAATATGATAAATCTGACAAAGTGTAAATGCACAGGCTTGCGTCTCTATAAAAGCAACGCTCAATGTAAGGTTATACAGTACTTCTGCTGGGAGCTCCGGTGAGCAGAGCATGATCATTTCACAAGCCCAATGCCATGTACACTGTGAGCGCAGATACACTTTTACTCTTTTTGAGATAATAAAGGATTATTTTATCCTTTGATATTCTCAACTATTGTCAGTTACATGTATATGAATCAGATCACACTTATTTGAATGCAATTTCATACAGCTTGGCATTGTAAAAAATTGCCTGTAATCATTGATCAATGAAATAGGCCATATAATTTTTGGTTGTCATCTCTCTATGTGGTGTATCGTTACAAGAAACTGTCATCAATACAAGGTTTTAGACATTCCATTGAAGCATGTGTAATAAATCGCTTCCAAAGCTTGATATAAATCATTTTATACAGGTATATATTACACAAATGAATACGTGTCCAGCAACGCAATCATGCTATAAAGATCCAAGACAATAACATTAATATATACAATTCTCATGGTGCAAAATCCACTTTAAAAATGTTCAAGTATAGTATTAGTGTAGTTTGAAGTCGTAGAGGTAACCATACCCAAGACACAGCATAGAAGAGAGCATTGTAAGAAAGATATTGAGAGGACATTATCAATTGTGTGATTTTGGCATTATTGTCCATATTGAATATCAAAGACTAACTCTGCTTTCCAGATATAAGTCATTACTGTATCTTCAAAATTCTGATTTTACAACCATGGAAATTGATTAGTTTATCCTTTTTTGTGTGTGTAAATAAGGTTTTTGGTCCCTGATTTCTACCTTTTTGTGGCAGGAAGTTTATGAAAGTATTATTCTATGAACTGAAATCGATGTAATTCATAAATGGCAAAGATAAAAATCGATTGTACTAAAATTCAATGTAATTAATTTGTCTACAGTGTTACATGTACCTAGACAGTTTTATCACAAGGTGTACATTACTTGGTTTGGTTTGGTTTTATTTTCCGTAAAGTAAAAAGCAACTCATAATACAAAGAAAATCAATATAAATAAATACATACAAAACTGAAACAAATTCAAAGATAAATAATTGAAATTCAAAATTACATTGGAAGCACTCCATTCAGAGCCATTAACATAATGGCTCTGTTCTTCCTGGAGGTTCAAAAAGAAAACATTACTGCTGTCATTTGCCTGTATTGATAAAAGAGAATCATTCTAGTTTTACCAACCCAATTGCAATTAACTTCAGTGGTGAATAGTGCAGACACTACCTACTAGTACCAAATGAAAATATGATTGGTAAAAGATGTGCTGTCCAATTTGTGTCCAAAATGAGTCCATACAAGTAAATGTATTGAAAATACATACACTCGTTTAAAGTATTAAAATGCATGGGGTTGCACTTTTTGCTCCCAATGATGGACCAAAATTTGCTGAAAATTTGTAATCAAATTTTATTTTCAATTGATTATGACCTTTTGAATTTCACTGTGAATCATGATTGTGAGATGGCATAGAGCAATGCTAAGCATTGAATTCAAAATCTAATATATAATCACTTGCCATTTGCTTGACATTTTGGAAGAAAAACTTGAGGAAGTTAGAGGATGTCTGATAAATTTGAAATGATGATGAAAACTTCCTGTTACGTCTTGGAGAGTGTTTGACTCTTCCTGTACAATATCACAGGCCATGTGACATTCAATGTTTTCTTATATTTTATATTCGTTTTTTGATGGGAGAGATTTTTATATTGATATGAATTATATGAATATGAATAAAGTAATATACTTGCAATGAATTTAATGAATGCGATTTTTAAAATTTATTGTTTCTTAGGAATGTATTCTGGTTTGTACACTTAGATGGGAGGTGTAAATAATTTCCTTTTCGCTTTTTTTTTCTCTGTATATTTGATGCAAAAGTGTAGTTGAGATGATGATGATGATGACGATAATGATAATGATGATGATGATGATGATGATGATGATGATGATGATGATGATGATGGTGATGATGATGGTGGTGATGGTGATGATGATAGTGATGATGATGTTGATGGCAATGATATAAATGATAATTATAGTGCTGTTGATAATTATGATGGTGATGATGATGATTACAATGATGATGATGATGATGATGATGATGAGGGTGGTGATGAAGACGACAAGAATGATAATGATTTATGATGATGATGATGAAGATAGTAGTGATGATGATGGTGGTGATGGTGATGGAGATGATGATGATGATGATGATGAAGATAGTAGTGATGATGATGGTGATGATGATGATAATTAAGATGATGAGGTCAATAATAGTGATGATGATGATATTGATGACGACAGTATTGTTGTTGATGATGATGATAGATGATAATGATGATAGTGATCGCCAGAGTGCTGACGATAGTGATGATGATGATAAAAACGTTGATGTTGATCATAATGACACTGATTGTAATGTTGATAACAGGTTCATGAATAGTGACTCTATATAACCCTGGTATGGAGACATGACTAGAGGCACAATGATATCAAAGGATGTTATTTAAATACTAACTTTCACACGGTCGGTCAAATTTTAGTCCAGATTTGCATAGTTCACTGGATTTCACATACGTGCAAGGGCGGATCCATGGTCTAATAAATAGGGGGGGGGGGCTGCAGTCGCCCACTTATGCCGTTGATACGTGCAGGCCAATGAATTGTGTAAAATTGGTAATAATATACCCCCCCCCCCCCAAAAAAAAAAAATGAAATTGTTCCGCAATTTCTATTTATATTCTATTATTCATCATGTACCGACCTCGATATAAGAGTTAGGCCCATCACTTTGCTTTCATGTTATCATTTGTCAATGATTATGGCATAGAATCCCTTTGAAATTTGTGGTAGAACAGTAATACGTTACTTATGATATAACTAAAGATATTCCCTCTGACACAAATCGAAACACCGACGAGGCTTCCGTGTTCTATGAAAAGAATGTATACCTATATCGTTGTCAGTTCAACAATTTCCGCTTGCACTTTATCACATCAAGCTTTATTGGTCATGTTTAGACCTTTTCTCTTTTATTCTCACAGTTGAAGTTCATAAATATATTTATAAACTTCGATATTCTGTTCCATTCCTTTGGAAGAGATTACCGTGCAGTGTCCGTAGAAATCCTCTTTAAAACCGTTTAGTTCTCTTTCTAGACAATAACATGAAAGATGCAATTAAACTTACGATAAGTAATAATCGCAAGTTTCTGACAAAACTTGTATACGATTGATTCTCAATGTATGAATCGAATCTTTTTTTATGTTACAGGTCCGTGGTGTGATCGCTATTTCAAGTTGTTTATTATTTCAATTTCGTTATTTTAATGTATTGTTTTTGTTGAGCGCAATGAACATAAGAAGCTGGCGGATATCGGCATTGTATACTAAAGGTATTTATTAACATTTCGCACATTCGTACCTCTGTCTCATTCTTATTTTTTTTTAAAGATCGCTCATACAAATTAATTTGGATTCGTATTCGGATATCCGTAGCCCAGACTTAATTTAGACCCGTGGATGAACTTTCGAATAAACAATACCGTAAGCCTGTGAATATAGGATTTGTTTAGGGGTATAGATTTTGACAAAATGGTCCTTTAAGCCTGCCAATAGGCGGGTTTACTTATACATTCAAATTTATGTGCGTTTAACGTAGTCACGCGGTATTCCATTGGCCGGTTGATAACAATAAGACTACAATACTTGGAATCCAGTTTGCATACATTACTTGTTGCTATGTCGTGCAAGCCTCGGGCAAGCTTTCGGGTTGTCAAGAACAACCTTTGTGTTAGAGGTATGCATAAAATTTGCATCTATTAGTAAACCCGCCTATTGCATGAAAACAAGCAAATGATACTAGGACGATGATGAAAATAACAAGGGGCTTTATAGCCTATATCCATGATAATAATAATAATAACAATGATGATAATAATGATAATAACGATAACATAAATAATAATGATGATAATAATAATAACAATAACAACAATGATGCATGATGATAATAATAATATTGACAAAAAATAACAATGATGATAATAATGATAATAACGATAACACTAATAATAATGATGATAATGTTAATAATAATAACAATAACAACAATGATGATGATAATAATAATATTGACAATAAAAATAATAATGATAAATGGTCTTCACTTATGAAAGGAGCCCATTTATTTGTTTTGTTGAAGCGGATCCCCTGTCAGCATGGTCAGCAACTGTGTATGTGTGTGGTGGTGTGTGTGTGGGGGGGGGGGGGGGGGGGGGGTGTTCTCCAAATTACCGTCAACCGCCCCTCTGGTTACGCGCCTACGAGCTAAATTACAGTTTTCTGGGGGAATATTGAGGCTAGTGTTTTACCCTCTGAATACATTTTCAAATAGTTAGTAATTAGCACTGCATCAATATTTTCTTCCGTTATTAGGATATTTCAAACAAATTTCTTCTATTTTTCATCCCAATGTAATTTATCGATAATACATGAACTTTCTATCATTATTAACATTTCATCTAGTGTTTTGTTTCCTTGGCAACTCCTAATTAAAGTGAAGATTGATATTTAGGCCTTATCATTTGGCATATATTCGTGATATAAATAGATATAAAAACCTGCCGCAAAAAAAGTAAAGTACATTTACAAACTAGGTGAAATTGGCCTTGCAATCCATGCATCGACATGTATGTTGTGATATAAAAGATTGTGTGATTATAAGAAGGAAATTAGATGTGGGAAGAAGGTAGTCCAGTGCCAAGAAAGATATCATCCCGTTTATTGAGCAGACGACCGGGAGCTTTGACCCATTTACGATTTCCCGTCGATTTGGAGCTCTTGTTTATGTAAAGACATAGTATGAATACGGTACTGACCCATCTTGCGCCAGGACTTTAGTGGTTTGCTTTTGAATCCCGGAGGAAATTCCTTCTTATGAATGGCTAATAGGCGGGTTTGCTCATTTTGTTTCCAAATTTATGTGCGTTTCTTGCCAGCGAACGTACATATAGTTGCGTGGTACATTTCTTAAACCGGTTGATAACAACAAGAGTACAATATTTGGAATCCATTTTGCCTACATTACTTGTTGTTATGTCGGGTAAACCACGGGCAAGCTTTAGGGTTGTCAAGAACAGCATTTTGTTAGGGGTACGGTACTCATAAGATGTTGTTTGTAATCGTAAACCAACCCATTTCCTCCATTTCGGTCTCCCGCGGTCTTCCTTCGTCACAACCCAAGCACGGCGTAACGTTTTGAAAAATATGATTGATTGATTGATCTTATTCTCGGCAAAAGCAATAAAGATTCAACACAATGCATGTACCAAAATAATATAACAAGAGAAATGATTTGGATATGGAATGGATTGCCCAATTGAAATTCATAACGATGAGATATCAATGAAGATCAATTTACCATATACATTTACGAATTGGTATCTTTTTATTTAAGGGCCACCTCACAGCTTTGCGTTTTTAGCCTGTGTCAGCCCAGCGTTTTAGAAAATTAAAAACGCTCCCTGCGGAACGCACAGTGTACGCGGATCAAACGTTGGACTGACGTTTGGCCTGCGCTCAAGGTGCGTACGCCGTACGTCAGTCCACCATGACCTGTATATGTATGCGTCCAGGGAACGCTGGGCTAACGGAGGAAAACAACGCAAAGGTGTGACAGCAAAGATGCTCGAAATTGGTCTCTATATTATAGCGGACTGGCGCAGCGATTAATATACTACTTGTGATACACTATAAGCAGAAGGGCTAATGGATTTAGTAAACAACTTCCATTAAGGCATTCACAAGAGCTAGCCAGATGCTGACAAATGAAATGTCCTTTCCTCGTATTCTGGGGAGAAATATCAAACGGATGTCGCATCTGTTCAGTGAATTAAAAGGGATGATATTCTCTTCTGTCATCAGGAAGCATTCGTGAAGGCTTGAATGAAGTTGTTTTCTTTGTCCTAATGATTTGTCTCTTCTGCTTACCGCAAATGAACCATCACAATTATGATCACATACAACCACATGCTAGCCTCTGGTTGCTTGAAACATAATTGTACTTACCGTGGCTTGTATTTTTAGTTCAGATTCACAAGGACGCTTCTGCCAACATATTCTTTGATTTCACATATTTATCAGTTTAGTTATTTATTAATTTCAGACAACTCTCTCTATATCATCGGGGCTATCATTCCCATACAGGTGTCACTTCCCCTTAAATACTCAATTAACCGATCAATGATTTCAAAAAGATCGTGCACCGTAGGCTAATCCCATAAGCACCCTTAATCGTTTGATCACACTCAATTTGGCTAAATTTCAAATATGTTATATGGCTATTTATAGCCAGATAAAACATAATCGAGATATACTGTCTCTAAATATAATACACTCGTGACACTCTTGATGTTATCTCTTGAAGTTGTTTCAATATCACTTTCTCTTGCGTAAGTGCTGTTTATAGTGTATAATATTTGTTTATCATGTTTGTATCTTCCCCGGCTATTTGTAACTTTGGCTCCCTCCTCTTCCCTTCTGCTAATTTTTCTTTGTCTCGCTCTCCTTTATTAATTTCCATCATCAACTAATTTCATCGTAGCCACGCCAACTTTCCTGCCTATGTATCTCCGACCTTTTTCACCCCTCTCCATCCACCATCTCCCCCCC
>BQKZ01001351.1:0-23759 GCA_036244855.1 Temnopleurus reevesii
ACGAGCGAATTCTTTTGAAAATTTGAATTTGACCGTTAAATCGTATTTAGCGCCCTCTCTTGGTTATAACAATATTTTGCTTCTAATCGGGCATATACAAAATTATTTTAAAGTTTTGATTAAAGCACGCTAAAAAGGAATACATAAAGAATAAAGTCTGAAATTTTCATCCAATTCTGTGCATGGGAAGCTGTCCTTTATCAAGAAAGAAAATACTGAATTAGCGTCGGGGGCTACGACGCTGAAATATTTTGCACACTTTAGGTGGTAACTTTTCCAAACCTTGGTCATTTTCCGCACTATCTTTTTTACAATATGTTAATGATATCATGTTTCATTTTATATAGATTTGAAGACAAAATTCGGCGATAAAAATATTCACTTTTACCAAAACTGTACTTGGGCTTTAAAGGGGTACTATTATGAAGATACAAGTTGATCTGTATTGATGTATTATACCATTATCAATACCCTTTTCAGTGAAAGAGAGTCCAAATGTGATTCATATATTTAATAATATCTTTTTTTCAATTTTATGTTGGCTTAGTAGGGAACGCCCCTATAAATTTCTTTAAAATGTAAATCCTGTTGTGACATCACAAGAGTCAAGTTTGTTCACCTTGCTACATCATGTTTCAGAGCTGGTTCTGTAAATAACAAAAGGAGATATGTGGATCAATGAAAGGGAATTGGAATGCACAATCACCTGAATTGAAATCCCTGCATTGATTGACGTATTTCCTTTTGTTATTTACGGAACCAGCTCTGAAACATGATCTAGAAAGGTGAACAAACTTGACTCTTGTGATGTCACAACATGATTGACATTTGAAAGAAATTTTTACGGACGTTCCCTACAAAGCCAATATAAAAATGAAAAGAAATTATTATAAAATATATGAAACACATTTGGGCCCTCTTTCACTGAAAAGGGTATTGATAATGGTATAGTTGGCGAGGCGCAACACCCAGTCCAACAATACAGATTAACTTGTATTTTCATATTAGTGGACCTTTAAGTCTATTCCTCCACCCATCCTCACACTCAAATCCCACCTCTCATCATGTGTAATCATTCAAATCATCCACAACAGTTGCAGAGCATTGCTAACAAAATCACTCAAAATTCTTGCCCAATTTTCAAGATCTTCACAAATCCCCTCATGTCATCAGCTCCTAATATTGTCAAAGGGGAGTATTCCCTCCTTGACCTTCTTTCATATACAATACTTTTCAAACAAATCTCAAAACTAGTTACTGGTATTGGTGAACAGAAAATCTAAAACTTCTGAGCCTGTGTAAATTGTGATACACATAGAACAGCTTGATTTGATTTGACATTTAAAAATAAATGAAGCTGACACCCTGTATTGAATATTTTCCTGGCCATATAGAAAGCATGGATATATCAGCTCGCACTATATCCATGCAGAAAGCAACTTATCAGAAAAGGTCTGTGTAAAAATGTTTTCTACCTCTGTTTCATTGATTGCTAATAGCAACTCATTGTTATCATTAAGATTATATCACAACATGTAGCCTATACTAACTAACACTTGAAGAATTGTGTTTGGGCTACAAAATTCTTGTATTGATTAAAAACTGAACAAATAAAAAAGTTAAAGCCAATTAGATAAAGTTATGAACATGGACTTGAGGATATATAAAGTTATTAACATTTCAATGACACAATTCAACAGTGATTTTTCATGAAACTCAACAACTTTTGGTCACATGTTATGATGAATGTTATGCACTTCTCTGTAAATAACTTATATCTAACTGATAAACAAAGAAAACTTTTGAACTCTTTATCACATCCATAAATACATGGATGCAGATACATTTATTGACATAACCTTTTGAAGTTTCTTAAAAATATCTATTTACAGGTTAAAATCAAAATCAGTTTTAATAAGTTAAGTGATGACTTGCATGACGTATAACAAGTACAAAAGTTGCTAATGAGCAGGAAAAATTACTGTTCCGTGACACTTTATCTATTGTTGGGTTTATTTAAAGCTTGTTTTGATCTGTTTGTCTGATTTTAATTTACACAATATTCTTATGGCCTAGACCAAGTCATTAATGTTCTAAAAGAGAACGTCTGTTCTGCTGAAAAAACAAATTTAAAAAATGAAAAATCTTACCTGGTAGAGGAAAGAAGTCCAGCTCATTAGGGTCGACAGTGTAAGGTCCAATCTGAGCACTAAGGACCGCTGTGTCCAGAACACAAAAGAGGGCTGTCTCGCTATAGAAACTTGAACTCCCGATATCAAACTGGATTATAGATTCCTCTGTTATATTCCTCTTGGATGGACTGGCGAAAGAAAGTGGAAAAATAGAGAAAGTTCATCAAAATAGCATCGCATCATCATCATGAATTCAAGTATAAAATTCATTAAAATATTAACATTCTAAAAAAAATTGAGAAACATTCCTGTAAATAATAGAATTGGGAGAATTCAACGTCTTCACATGTTTTTATTGCAATATACGCTGGGTACACTGAAAATTTAATTCACAATCTTCATATCAAAATAAAGATATCATTCATGCAGAATCATCATTAGCTCTTTTCAAAAAAGTTTCAATATCATTAAAATTGATAATTGTTAGGGGCCTTGTTATACTACGTTTTGGCAAATGTAGGTCAGAGACCCTGCTATACTAGTCTCCAACTGTATCAAATGGGGACCTAGGGCCTTATATTGAGCGTCCATTGAATTTATATGAAAGACTTAAAAAATGACTTTACGTACAACTGGTATAAATTCTTGTGCTGAATGATGGAGAACTTCAAATCAAATCAAATCAAATCATTTATTCTATTTTTCAATTCCTTTGATAATAATACAGTCATATGATAAGTAACTATGGAAATAACTAATATTATAAAAGAAATGAAAAAATAGAGGCCAGCAAAGAAGCGAGGCTTGTAAAGATGGCTTGCCCCTAATAATTACATTAATAATTTATACATAATAAAGCATACACCTAAACATATACCGATAATAACATAATAATTACATATATAAACAGATATTCCAACTTTATGCATATTCCACTTGTTAACATACTCCAGTCTTACTTATTTGTTACTTGAAGAACAATTTGGTGAAAAATCGCCTAGGAATCGCTCTATACGAATTTCAACTGCACACTGTAGGTCTATCGAATCAGACTAGGGGCCTTGTTATCCAGAGTTTCCTCTGTAGTAATATCAAATTGGGACCCAGGACCTCGTTATACCGAGCATCTTCCAGAAAATATCAACTAATTTCTGGTTGTAAACATCCACAGGGAAACCCATGTACTGACAGGAAATTACTCAACTATAATTACGTAAACATCTGTTTGAAAAAATAAATAGATGTTATCGCGGCGTGTTTCTCTCATCTCCTCTAGTTTGCGCACAAGCATGATCGACAGCAAACAATTACTCTGTATCCATCAATGACAGACACGACATGGGATAATGAGGTTTGACCAAGAAAATATCAAATGATCATGGTACAATGTAAGTTTAAATTGTTACACTCTTTGGAATCCTTGATCAAATTAATAAAACCTACTTAAAATTAAACTTGAGGAATTGAAAGGAAAATGCACTAGGAGCATATCGTACACTGCTTAACCTATTAAAATGCAATGAATAAAGTAAACCCTATTCTATAAGCAGCATAACTTTTAAATAAATTTTGAGTTTGAGAATAGTTTTGAGCAATGTCAATTTGCAGAAATACTTTTCAACTTCCGGCTTGCTTGGGTCTGAAATTCAATGTGATCCAATGAGTTGCGCAAGAGTGCACATAAAAGGGAAAAAAAAAATCACTTTTCACAAGTTACACTCATTATAGGAGGGAAATTGCGAAAAAAGTGGAATGAGCAAATTCTTATATCCTATTCTTATTTCCCTTGTAATTTTTTAGTATGTTGTCTTACAAAAAAAATGATAAGAATATCTGACAAGGTAAGAAGCTATCAAACATGGAATCTAACTGTATCTTTAGTAAGACATGAATAATTAAAATAATATTGGCATTAATAAAGCACTCTTGCTGACATGTGTATCACCGCCTTTTCAAAATAGGCGGGTTTACTTATATATTCAAATTTATGTGCATTTAACGTAGTTACGTGGTATTCCATAGACCGGTTGATAACAATTAGACTACAATACTTGGAATCCAGTTTGCATACATTACTTGTTGCTATGTCGGGCAAGCCTCGGGCAAGCTTTCAGGTTGTCAAGAACAACCTTTATGTTAGAGGTATGCATAAAATTTGCATCTATTAGTAAACCCGCCTATTGCATCACCTTATTGACTTAGATAGCAAGGAATGAAATTACCTACACAAAAATACATAAATTCAAATATCAAAAGAAAAGTTTTTAAAGATGGCAAAGGAAGGAAATGATCAAACAAAGAAGATTTTTTAGAAGTGCGGTGCGGAAACGAAAAAAAGATTAAAATGATAGTTCTGACAGGTTTGGTTTATACATGTACACTGTCTTCGAATGTGAAAGATTTGTTTGAATAAGACATTTTTGATGAATAAAGACGCTTTGTAAGACAGATTACACAAATATATCACAAAGGGGCTGAACCACTCACATTACAGCAGACTAAAAGATGAAAACATGAGATAATCATTGTCAGACAAAGATATAGAATAACAAATGATCCATGCATGTTGACATAGACTTGCATCAATGATTATGACAAGTTCGACTTTTCAAAATCACAATCCATGGAAATTCCAGTCAAAACAATTTTTAAAAAGAACAAAATTACGCCATGAAAAGTCTGCGTTATCGAGAGTTAGACACACCCCATGAATCTCAAATTTTCATCAAAATTAAATCACCTTTCATGATCACTTTTACAGGTTGAGATAAATGTCAAACGGCGGGTGCTCTGACGAATTCGAGGGGTTAAATAGTAAAGCAATTGACCGTGAAAGAGGGTATTTGAGATTGTGTTAAAAGTATTTGCCGATATTGGACTAGGTTGTGTGTTTTCAATTACAAGCAGTCTTCCATGATCGATGTCACAGACGAAAAGGAATGTTACTTTTTTTCTCTTTTTATTTTTCAAAGAATTGTCTGCAAAGAAGATGTGGAGATTCTGACACAAATGATGAATGAGTAATAGATTTTTTTTTTCAAACAGACACAGAAAACAAGATCCTCATCACAGAAAAGAAGTGAAAAAGAAATGAAATAATCAAATCCTAAATACAATATTCCACATTCAGTAAAACAAAAACTACACAAAAGTAAAAAATATGATACTTACAAAAATTGCAAAACTGTTACAAATTGTTCACCGGGTAAATTGGCATATAAGTCTTCAACCTAAAGTAAATAAACAGAGCAAATTAACAGTTATACCAAAGTTAAGAAATCAAGAAAAGTGGAGACGTGGACATCAATCTATCTGAAAACAAAGTTCATCAAAATTATAAAATGCATCTCAAGTAAAGCTCCTTGTACTAATGAAGTGACTTTAAATGCCCTCAAGTCAGTGACTAAAGCGGAATGTAGTAAATATTGTATGACTCTCATAATGTCTTTCTGCTTTTCAAATCTAATTGCAGCATTTTATAAGTAATTTTCTTTCAAACCATTACAAATATCTTGGAAAAACATGATTTATGTCGAAATATGTCTTCTATTCTGAAAGGTTGCAGGAGCTTACGAATACAAGTGATGTAGTCTCTGATTGCACACTCTGTATTATGAACTGCGCAATTTGCAACACTGAAAACCAATGGTCTGTGCCTGCAGACTAGCCTAATCCTAACATTCAATTTGAAATTATATTGAATGCTCTACTGTAACTTTACTGGATTATCAGGAGAATAAAGTCTTATTTGATGATTGTTAATGACTTTAAAGCCCAAGTATAGTTTTGGTAAAGATGAGGAAATGTGAATTTTGGTGGTGTTTATCATGACATGTAATTCTTACACACATTTTGAGACCATTGCATATTTTTTTACGAACTGATTCTTTTGAAAACTTGAATTTGACCGTTAAATCATATTTAGCGCCCTCTCTTGGTTATAGCATTATTTTGCTCAATATCGAGCATATACAAGCTATTTCCGAGATTTGACAATAAAATGACATAGAGATATACACAACAATTAAATTCTGAAATTTTCATCCAATTCTGAGCATGGTCTTTATCAAGCAAGAAAAAATTGAAATAGTGTGGTGCAGCACCACACTATAAAAATTTGCACATTTTAGGTTATAGCTTTTCCCAAACTCATTCATTTTTCGCACAATCTTTTATGCAATATGTTTATGATATTATATTTCATTTCATATAGATTTGAGGACAAAATCTGGTGATAAAAATATTCGCTTTTACCAAAACTGTACTTCGGCTTTAAATGCATCTCTTACAGCTGGTTTTCAGGCTGTATGGTTTGGTGGAAGTTTTACTAATAGATACTGTACCAAAACAGAGAATTCCTGTAATGTCAGATTCAACCTTGTAAAAATGGAATTCTAAGATCATCACTTTATTCATTCTCTGAAAGTGAGTGGTGTCTTATTTCATAACATTAAAAAATCGACAATATGGTAGTTCTTATGCTTCATACGGATACTTACCGCTAACCTAACATTTTCGGAAACGGTATAAAACTCTGTTGAATTCCTAAGTTTAAGCTCCGCTGTGTATTCAACATTTGTGAGAGTAAAGCCCGATCTCCAGTATGCAACTGAAAAAGAAAACATATACTGCATTGTTAATTGGTTAGTGCTTGATGGAAGCAAATATTCGGAGCGGATACTTCAAACGAATTTAGAAACGAATATTTCAGTTAACACAAATTTAAGAAAATTACTTAATTGCAGACATATTTACTGTTTGTTACCTTAACATTTTGAAAAGATTATTGTACACAATACTATAGCATTCTGATAAGTGAAAATCAAATCGACCTCATTGTCGCAAAATTAGCAAAAATTAAACCCCAGCGTGAATTTCAAATTATAAAGTAAATTCATCCTTGGTTTGAAGTATGGGCTGCTGATATTTGCTGGTTAAATGAAACATATAATATGCAAAGCAATGAAAATTTCTTTAATCCACAACATCTATTTATCCAAAAGTAAATTTTATTTTGTACCAAATTTTAGATTTTAGTACATATGTATAGCTGCTAACATGAGTCAGTGGAAATTAGTAATAATCCTGCTACAAATTAGTAATCTTCACATGTTTTACATTGAAATGCATGGTGCTTATGTTGCCAAGGTAATTTTTACTGGATTTAAGACAAAACCTGAACATTTGAGGCCCAGATTAGTAATCATTAATAAAAACTAGTAATAGTTGGTAGCTATGCATATGAATTAATGTGAATAAACTGTCCTATAGTTTATCCCTATCTACTGAAGATGTTAACATACTATCAATGACTTTGATCCCACTTTCGTCAATTTTTATTTTATTTCAATGAGTGGAGAATAATAACAGCAGTTGATGATATTAGCTTCATAATAATTCACAAACAATGAACATTGTTATCTTTGTAAGATGTAGGGGGTGTTGTTCACAATCAACTGCAAATCAACTGCAACTTTGCAAATTGTAACGCGCATTTAACAAGACGCGCATGAAACAATAAATTTGATTGGTATGTTCCGATCAAATGCAACTTGCAATCTATTGCAACTTTTGAACAACACCCTCCAGATATACCATATAGGGTCCCGCTTCCATCAGTCCCTGAACCTTCCACCATATCCTCATCATCGGTCGGCGTGACCTGCGTGAAAGACAGCCGCGGCGACGTCAGCGAATTCGGGTTCGCCGACGTGATCCCACCCACACCGTCGTTGAGCGTATCTGGGGGGTTTCCCCCTCCGCTGCTGGCTGGTTGGTCTGCTTGGTTGCCGCTTGGTGGCAGCGGTGACACTGTCGAAGGTTTTGTGTCGGCATCGCCACTGAAAGGCTGGGTGTCCATGTAGAAGTCTTGCTCACCGCCGGTGAGAGGGAGGTAGCCGTTAGCTGGTAGAAAGCCATCATCCTGGAAGAGGAACATAGAAAATGTGAGAATAATATTTAGTTTGGGCTGGTGTTTGGTGGCAGAGGTTCCACTGGGTGACTTTAAGTACGGTGTTCGGTGTTGGTGTCGGTGTTGAGAGAGCAAAACCGTCCGGAAACCAAGCTCCAACACCGTTCGTCAGTTTACAGAAGGGATACAGAAACGACCGGAAATACGTCAGAATCTTGCGAGGTCTACCCCAAACACCGAAAGACTTCAAGTTTGGTGTTGAGGCTGGTGTTGATTTTGCTGCAACACCAACACCAGCGTTCAACACCGTATTTGAAGTCACCCAATGTAGCGAGTTAGGATTCAACATCTCTGCTGGAAGACTGGATGTCATACAGAAGTCGGAGAAGGTGGCCATCTGCAGGAATTCATTGTACTGGAATATAGTATGACAAGAAATGAAAGTATGACATTCCCCTGAATAACTGGAAGTTCATGTGCAAGTCTCGCTTTCTATTAGTTAAAACAAATTAACAAAGAAATATTTGAAGGTTGTGGGTTTTGCTTTGCTTGGCTGGGAGGAAAGCCATATTATCCTGAGGATGGAGAGACTAAGAGTTTGCACTTGGTGGCGGCGGTTCCACCGTGATATTCATGTAAATGTTACTTGATACATGCTGTATTGGGAAATCATGAAGTCTGTTTTTAACTCACAAATAACGTTTGTGTTTTTGGTGAATATTACATGTGAATTATCAAACCAAAATTAGGCCTCGATGTGATTTAGATAGAGATTGATTCTTTGGTACTTCTGTTAAAATCATTGAATGTATGATTACTACATATACATCACCTCAAACATGAAAATGTGAATATCATTCATTCAATCATGATGTAGCAAAAAAATAATCCTATTTGTCAACTACTCTGGTGCTAAAGTGGAGGTAAGTACTCAATATAAACATTCATATATCATTCTATAACTTCCCTTCACTCTTTGTAGACAAGCTGTTGATGGAAACCAGCCCACGAGAGCCAAGAATGATAAATATCCGAGCGACACCCTAACACCACATTCCCTCAATTATCCCCACACAAATGAAAGGACAGAGGCGGAGACCAATTGTGCTATTTATGCCAATTAGCTCTAACTGCTTCATACCTCGATCCATTGCAATAATGAAAGGAAAGATTGAAGGTCTGCAGAGGTCAATTGCAAGTCATTACCAATGACCCAGGTTATGATTTAACTCTTCTACTCCACCCACAAGTCATGATTTTCAACATAGAATTCTGAAGATGAATGGGGTATTCCCCAACGATGAAATTTGAAATAAACTAGTTCTTGAACTTTGGCTTTTGAATCATATCTCACATGACAGATGATGAAACATTCTACTCTCCTGTCAGGCACTCAAAAATGGAGATGGGCCTGCTCCTAATGTCCTATCAAACACTCAAGATTGAAGAGGCAATTTACTATATAGTAATGCAGAACCCCAGAAGAGTTAAAAGTGGATACACCCTTGATGAATACAACATCCTCATTTCACTTTTAAAAAATTTGGTATTTAACGAATGTCAGTATTTCTATCATCGCATTTCTAACTCATCAGTGACATAAAAGATCAAGAAATGAGTAAGATATGCACATATAAGCCTATAACATATTTTTTTTTGGGGGGGGGCAGAAAGTCATTATTTTGTCCAACCCCTTCCCCCTCACCTAAGTGCCATACAGCTTTTGAAAAAAGCTCATTTGTGATGATAATGTGCTTTAGGAAAACCCCGTCTGTTTTACATCAGCCACTTTCTTCATTTATATCCCAGTTCATGCCAGTGGATAATAAATATTACCTTAAGAAAAGAGTAGATGCATAATGGTACGGTGTTTTAAGTACTCACTGCTGCTCACAGATTTTAGTTCACCTATATGAAGTGTATGGTAGAGACTATAAATTTTAGTTCTGCAGGTTCTAGGGTTGGGGTGCATATGGGTAGGGCTAAATTGGTATATACAGTGAAATAAGCCACCAGAGGTCTCACATGAACCCTCCTGTACAGGTAGTTAATTTGATAATTTAATATTAGATAGTTTGTACGGTACCATAATTATATCATATTGGGCATAATATCAAGTGCTCTGTTGTTACAAACCATCTTAGTGTAAATAATCCTCACAAATATGGTGCAATATAGAAATCAATTCACACTGGACTGTAATTTCAGTGGAATATAAAAATTCCATCAAATTTGTCATTATATTTATATCTTTCAACAGGTCAAGATGACCAGATGAAGATTGTTGTTAGATCGGATGTCTGGTGTCAAATTCTAATGACCAGAGCGTTGAGGTATGGTCCCATTTATTTCTTCTATTTTGTCCTTTTTTTTTTTGCTCATGCTCTTAAAAATTATCCTGTACATTTAATAAAATTTTAGAGATCACTAAAAGCTGTGAGGCAGGTAGTAACTGTTTAAGCCTTCGAAAAACATATTCCTTTCTTTATTTTCATTATAAGTTACAGAATACTTTCTTCTTTCGATAACATTTTGCTTACTTCCTTTTCAATGAGCTGAAAACTAATTCTGCATATTCCTTAAAAAGGCCCCAGTCTAAAACAAATTAATGTTAAAAGAAATTACACGGATTACATGAAAAAATCACCAAATTACATCAATGCAGGAAAAGAAAAATAAGAGTGAATATTTGGAAACCGAACTCTGATGATTACTTTCAGATTTGAGCTTTATGAGTCTAGTATCAATATATGGGTACACCAATCACTGAATGAGAAGAAAATAAACCTGTCATGACTCATTAACAAAGCAAATAATATTTCTTGTAGAGAGTGAATAAGTATAAGGCTTTGAAGCCTGCCGCTAGCCCCATGCCTCATTAGTGCTGTTGTGATTTCTAAATGTAAGGTCAGGAAAAAAATGTTTGGTTGCCCAAGAACGCCATTTTTGTCAAATGGTGTCCATTGGCGGAAAAAGGTAGAGTATTTTTCTTAGATTTTGATATTTTATGTTAGAATATAGACTGACATTTTCAGCCTCTAATTTTAGAAATCCCATCCCACCCAATTCCCTAGAAACAGACGGGCATTGCTTTTTCTTGGATAAATCATTACTTTGGGACCTAAAATAGCAATAAACCATTGTAAATTATTCTTCAATACCATAATTCATATATATTCATTTTTGTGAATGAAAACGGAAGGAAATCAGGTCAGGCCATTTTCAGAGGGTCAGTTGAGGGCAGCCAAAGACATGCTGATGAGAAGTGACCAGGGAGGTGTTTCACCAAGATAAGAAAGACTTTACGCACGACTTTACGTTCGACTGGTATCCCTTCTTGCGCCGAATGCGCGTAATATTGTGAATGATTAAGCGCAAGAAGGGATACCAGTCAAACTTAAAGTCATGCGTAAAGTCTTTCTTATCTTGGTGAAACACCTCCCAGAAGAGATATGAGGGGATTCGTCACTGAACCCAATAAAGTCCAATTCAGGACTCTGTGGAGTCCAGTTGAGGACTGAGTGTTCTGATAGCACCCACCTCTGCATATTCACTTACACTGAACACACAGGAACTACACAGCACTCAACCACAGGGTCCTTACATAACGCTCTGCTCTGTATACCCCTCTGATCGTGCCTCCACACAGAGCAGAGTGTTATGTAAGGACTCTGTGGTTGAGTGGTACGTGTGCAGTTCCTGTGTGTTCAGTGTAAGTGAATATGCAGAGGTGGGTGCTATCAGAACACTCAGTCCTCAACTGGACTACCCTCTGATATGTACACCCCTCTGATCGCGAGAGGGGTATAGAGATCAGTTATGTAATAACTAGGTCTATGTGGTTGAGTGCTGTTGAGTGCTCTGATATGTACACCCCTCTGATTGCGAGAGGGGTATAGAGATCAGTTATGTAATAACTAGGTCTATGTGGTTGAGTGCTGTGCAGTCCCAGTGTGATCAGTGTAAGTGAATATGCAGAGGTGGGCGCTATCAGACCACTGAGTCCTCAACTGGACTAGACTGTGTTCTAATAGCACCCACCTCCGCACATAATCTTGCCCTGAACACAAAGGGACTACACAGCAATCAACCACAAAGTGGACGCGCTATCAGAGGGGTAGGAGAGACTTTAGCTGCGTCTGCACTATAGCGAGTTTTTTAATTACCTCGCTAGCTCTGATCCGGGTAAATAGCCCAATCAGAACTAGCTCAAGCTAATTTGCAGTACAGACGCAAACAGTGAGCTAATTCACTGAAATATCTCGAGCTTAACATAGTTTCCAAAACAGTGAGCTAATTCGGGAAATAGCTCACTAACTCGCTCGTATTTGCCATAGTGCAGCTCGCGCTCGGCTAATTCTGTGACTCGGGCTAATTTATTCATGGCGTTGTGTGGCCGCAGCGGAGCGGAGCATGACAGCCAGGCCCATTTACGAACACTACGTACGAGTTTCTTCGCACAACAACCACGTGCTTATGTTCAGAGACTGCGCATGCTCAAGAACTAGACCAAGCTCGGAGTGGGCTAATGCAGCTCGAGCTCGAGATCAAGGAAACTCGGGCAAGTGCAGTGCCGGCTAATGTGGTTGGGCATTGTGTAGGCCCAGCGTGTTCAGGCCAAGAGAACATGTAGAGATGGGTGATATAAGAACACAGAGTCCTCAACTGGACTAAATCCCAAGAACTGACCAAAGCCTCACTCACTGATGCAGAGTGAACCACAGTACTCTGAGTGGATCTTCCACTGAACCCAATAGTCTGAATGGAAATAACTGGAATAGATTACATTGCCTAGATGATAGAGTGATGATAATATCTACTCTTCACACTCTCCCTCTTGTCATTACTTGACAGGTTAATAAGCACAGGTTAGTTGTCTAACTGCCACAGTCTTAGTCCAATTATATTATTTCATTAAATGTGTATCAAATCAAATCCAATTCAATATTACAGATATCAATACAATAAATGATGTAAGTGGTTCTGAATAGTTGAGTAACTGGCTACAGAGTAACAGAGTAATCTGAGAGCTAAAATATCAAAATTATAAAATGAGATGATAAAATAAAAATATTTGCATTATAAGAGATTCGGCATTTGACAAACACCGAATCTCCTCAGGGAAGACCAACAATCTGTTCAACCATTTGGCCGCTAACCGACTATCAAACGGAACAAGTATATTTTTTTTTAATTGTACATGCAAAAAGATTTTTGTTGATTTAGCCCAACCAGGATCAAGGAGTGACTGTACTTAAACTGTGCCAAAAGAGCCATCTTGACATCTACTAGAAGTGAGTCCGATGTAGTTTTGGAATTGAACTTCAACCAGCAAAACATGATAAAATAGCACTTATGGGGTGTTGCTCAAAAGTTGCAATTGATCGTAAGTTGTAATTGATCGGAACGTGCCAATCAAAATCATTGTTTCATGCGCGTCTCGTTAAATACGCATACTGTATGCGAATGAAAATGAGCGTTACAACTTGCAAAGTTACAGATGATTTGCAGTTGATTTCGAGCAACACCCCCTTAGAATGATAAAATCAGCATCTCAGTATTGTGCCTGTAGAGGAGCATCCTTGCCATTCAAGAAGCACTCCAGGTATGAACCTGGGTTGACCGATTAAGGACCCAAAATAGAACTTTAGCCTTGAACATGAGGTAGTGAGCATGAATGGAGACAAGCAGGTAACTAAACATATGCCTGTATAGTCCAGTTGAGGACTGTGTGTTATGATAGCACCCGACTCTGCATATTCTCTTACACTGAACACGCAGGGACTGAAAGCACTCAACCACAGAGTCCTTACATAACCCTCTGATCTGTGTACCCCTCTGATCTTTGGGGGCTTACTGTTGGAACAGATATACAGGCGCGATCAGAGGGGTATACAGATCAGAGGATTATGTAAGGACTCTGTGGTTGAGTGCTTGCAGTCCCTGCATGTTCAGTGTAAGAGAATACGTAGAGGCGGGTGCTATCAGAACACACAGTCCTCAACTGGACTAATGCCTGTATATATGATCCGACAGTAAGCCCCCAAAGAAAATTGTTTGGTTGCTCTCAACTGACCGACCCCTCTGAAAATGGCTTCTCTTTACTTTTCACTAAAATCGGAAACAGGCCCTGGATCGGGCTAATTTACCCAGACAAGAATTAATAAGCTAATTCAAAAGTCGCAAAGTTCAGAAGGGCCGTACAGGCTGCCATCACATGGGAGAAAGACTATTTTGTAACTCATTCTCCTTGGTCATTAACTCATCCGTCGCCAAGGGATCAAATCGGATTAGTCGATAGATCGCCAAGCGTGCCGATCAGCACAATAGTACTTTTCCGAAAATTGCGCCGCATTCGCGACCGTACAGTGTGAATTTCTGACCTGTGTCAATTCATTACGTATTTAGCTTTCACATGAGCGTGTCGGAAATATAGCATTACATAGCAATTTAAAAATGTTCTACAAAAAGGAGTGCCCAGTTTCTCTCGCCCCAATTTAGCCTGGCACACGGGGGATTCTATAGCCGGCGCAGGAAGGGTTAACAAAAAGGGGCGATGAGAGAAAACTATGACCCCACTTAAATCTAGTTTTCAAAAGCGGCTTCCACTCAACTAGCTTCCAATGCCAATTCGGAAGACCAGTTGTGGCCCATTCAGATATAAAGGACCATGAGGTGGATCTTAAGTCCACTTCATGCAACAAGGATCTGTTACTATGACGATGGATAGACAGATGGTCACGTTCTTCCTGTAACCCATTGACTACACACAGAACTCTTACGAGTGCTTAAAGGGGAACCAATCCCTGGAATTATCGTGCTCTCATTGAACGAAGTAAAATCAGACAAACAGACTGAAAATTTGAGCAAAATCGGACAACCCGCTCAAAAGTTATGGCTTTTCAAAGTTAGAGATTTGACGATCACTGTCGCTCACGGGGATCTGTGCGATCGGCAAAACGGACGGAATCTGTGACGTCATGTCGGACAACTCCTCATTCACTTTGTACATAGAATATTTAGAAATTGAACAATGTAAAATTTAGAGTAAGGTTACGGCATGAATCTTTTTAAAATACATTCAGAATCAATACAGAAATGCTATACCCCAACTGAAAATTGGCGTTTTGTTGACTTTTCCGAGAAAAGGGAGAAAATGTGAAGTTGTGTGTACAGAGTGAATGAGGAGTTGCCCGACATGACGTCACAGACTCCGTCTAATTTGCCGATCGCGCGGATCCCCATGAGTGGCAGTGATCGTCATATCTGTGTGACTTTGAAAATTCACAACTTTTGAACGGGTTTTCCGATTTTGCTCAAATTTTCAGAGCTTGTTCCTCTGATTTTTCTTCATTCAATGAGAGCACGATAATTCCAGGGGTTGGTTTCCCTTTAAAGGTAACCTGAAGGTTGGACCACTTAAGGTCGGTTCAAGATTCCAGGCATTCAAATTACTGACTAAACTGGTCTCTGGTCAAACCAGATTGGAAGTACACTTTAAGCCAGTTTCGTGACCCGGTCCTTGTCCTGTTCAGATCAGATTTCTGTTGAACTGGTTTCTCTAAGCCCATTGACAACTGGGATCGGGTGGTTCCTGTACAAAGTCTATGGCTATCAGAGAATTTAGTAGTCAAGGGGTTAAGCTGGTTTTCGTGAAATTGGTTTAGCTCTGTAGATCTGAGCGGGGTCATGTACATCGACCCCAGTTGAAAAGGTCAGTCATAATAGGGAATCAATTCTTTTAATAGGAGATTCACAACTGTTGACTCACAACAGAGCCAGCAGGAATGATAAACATGACACCTAAACTGAAGATGCTCTGACTCTCCCAGATGCCTGCTAGAATTGGATATGACAGATGTCTGGAAGCTGTTGCTAGGCAACCAGCGAGACATTAAACATTCACCTCATCACTGTCTTTGGGTCATTGTAGTTCAGCATCACATTTTGCAGTGAATGATTTCTTTAAATCTATCCCAATGGTCTTCATGACCAATTCAGATTGATCATCCAGTTTGAGCCTTCGCATTACTAAACTGATCTTTAAATAGTACTGTAACCCTACATCCATAACGTCTTAAACACACAATTTTGGTAATTCATGCATTAAAAAACTACCTAAACTTGGCTGGACAAATATTACCCAGCATTAAAATAATTATTTTTGCAGTGCACTTGGGCGTAAAGCTGAAAATAAAACATCAAGTTCGCACTTGAATTTGATTCCGATTGATATTTCTGTAAAGCACATTTCCACATGATGTCTACGACCTTCATCCTATCTGACCTGGGATGTTTTGAAAACGGATAGCTGAAAATCGACCTGCAAGAAGCCCGAGATTTAATCTGCAAGATCGTATCAAAAAATTCCCAAATTTGCTAATTATGTTAATTATGCACAATACTTTCCTAATTAATTAATAAAATCATTAACAGAAAAAATCCATAAATCACTGAATGAAGCCCCAAATATTCTAAGTTTTTCTCCAGGTACTCTTTTTAATGGTCAAAACAATATCCCATGATTTTTTTAATTTCATATATATGTATTTCTGGGTTTTTTTTCAACCAAAATTGTTGGTGACATTATTACAGTAAAATAAAAATCATATAATTGTGTGATGTCACCCATTCAGAGCGAAAATAATGATAGATTTATGAATTTTGACTGAAATTCAATTTGCATTGACTTTGTCCACGAAATAACATTTTGAGCAATTTTTTACTTCACAATTTTTTTTTGATCCTGCGTAATGCAGGAACCATGTACCCGGTCATCATGAAAATGATCACAAAAGTTGCGCAAGACTTGAAAGTTAAAGTCACAATCACACAGATTGCAAATTTGTTTGCAGCAATGCGGCCGAGCAAAGTTCAAGTTCAAGTACCCCGCCTATGAATATTGCGTGCAAGTCTCACTTCCATGTGCTAATCCAATGCTAGTCTTAACAAGAAATCTTTACAAATAGGAAGTCGTTGGGTAACTTTTTGACAGTCTTAACACCTGACATTTCCTTTTTGGCACTTCTATCAGTCTCAAATAGGAAAATATTGATGGAAGGAGACGATGGATTAATGATGACTATTCATGATGTTGGGTGTGAAGACAGTAGAGCTGTTCGCACTACGGCAAATTACAGCAATCCCGATATCAATGTTTGAGCGTTCATGTCAGGAACACCCTAATTAGCAGTGCCGACATAATATTTGGTGATTCAGATCAACGAATCATATCAATGATTATTTGGAAATGTCATCTTGCCGACTGTAGTGCAAATGGGTGCGTGATTGGGACATCAATGTAATTAATCCAACAAAGCACTGCGTATTACCAAATTCCTCTGCACAGGTACAGTGCTTGTCTTGATCCAGCTAAGTGTTTTTCTTCTCAGTGGTCTAAAAATTTTAGTTTGTCATATATTTTGTTGACTTTGATTCAAATCTGGATCATGATTTGAATCATCTCTCTAGTGCTAACGCTGGCTGAATAACATTGATGTTTGGATCATGATCCAAATCACTTTGTAGTACCAACACCCCTGTTGTAAAGGACATAGTATTTGTTACCACAAATTTTAACAATCTTTGTGAAATTTATTGGTAGAAATATTGGCAAATACAAAATTTGCTTTCACAATTGCCAATACCAGCAAATGCTGAAGAAGTATGAAGAAGTATGAAGAAGTACGAAGGAGTATGAAGAAGTACGAAGAAGTACGAAGAAGTACGAAGAAGTAGGAAGAAGTATGAAGAAGTACGAAGAAGTACGAAGGAGTACGAAGAAGTACGAAGAAGTACGAAGAAGTAGGAAGAAGTATGAAGAAGTACGAAGAAATACGAAGAAATACGAAGAAGTACGAAGAAGTACGAAGAAGTACGAAGGAGTACGAAGGAGTACGAAGAAGTACGAAGAAGTACGAAGAAGTACGAAGAAGTATGATGAAATGGTGGTGGTGGTGGTGTTGGTGGTGGTAGTGATGATGGTGATGATGATGATGGTGATGATGATGGTGATGATGATGATGATTATAATGATGATGATATTGTAAGAGTCAAGGAAATCATGATGTGGAAGCTTTGTGGTGTAGTTGTCCCGACTCGCGCTTGTAAACAAGAGGGTAGCGGTTCAAGTCCCACCCATGGTGTTAATTTACTTTAGCACGAAATGTATCCACATTGTGCTGCACTCAACACAGGTGACGTAAAAGGGTACTGGCAGAAAGAAATCCCTGAATACAGTGAGCCCCAAATGGTAGCCATGCTAGTGCAGGTAATAATGCACAAAGCGCTAAGAAACACTTTGTATTAAGCACTGTATAAATGTTGTGTATCTCACCCTGGTCATAACACAATGCAACTTAATGTATGTGAATTTCTATATGATAATCAATGCCATGAATGTGCGTTGAATCCATGACCCTCTAATTAAAATTCTAGAGCTAGAACCATTACACCATACCACTTCCACCCAAGTTGCACAAACTGTACTCTGGCACTCCTAGAATTAGACTTTCTTTCAACAAGTTCCGGCGGTAGAACATTTTACAAGTTGGGATGAATAAAGTGATCCCCATATTGCACACCTTGGTATCTAATCAATTGACAGCAATGTAGCAATGGGAGGACGGAGGCGTGCGGAACTGTCACTGGCGGAAATTTCTCCAACGTGCCCATCTCAAATTTGATCAATTTAACTAATCACCCCAATAGGAGGTGCCGGACAATAGAGGACAGGGGATGGGTTGTCTGTCGGGGTCAACAGTGGCATGGTGATGATGAAAGATGATGAGGAGAACAGAGGGGATGGACACACTTTCGTTTCTTAAGACCCTGTCACATATTTTCACAAAAGGGACATTTTAAATGTACATCCAAATTTGATATTTAATTTCTAATTTGTCATTGAATGAACAAACATCAGACTAACAAACTGTGAAAATCGGGCAAAATCAGACAATCCATTCAAAAGTTCAAAAAGAATTTTCAAATTCACAGAAATATGGTTATCACTTCCTCGATCTAAAACTTGGTAAATGTAAAATTTTGAGTATGGGTTAGACATGATTCTTCTCAAAATACATAAAAACTGCCATACCTGTCAACTGTCCCAATTTTGCCAAGGACAGTGATTTATTTTTTAACCTATAGAAATGATATGGTTGATAATGAAAAGCGAATATGAAAGGGATGAAGCTACATTGTTTGAAGCAGCTTCACCAGATTGTCCTTTTGGAAATCCACTGTTAGTGGATTCCTAATTCAGTCAATGGCATGCAACATAACAAATGAATTTGCTTTTTATTTGCATCTTTTCAAACATGATTTTCATTCAGCTGTTTCAAATATGTTCTATTCAGCTTTCTATCCTGATGTGCATGATAATCAGTGGTTTGTTTGATGTATTACCTCATAATCCTCAAAAGTCAAGCACTGACCTGGGGAAAAAAAATTGGGTCGGTTGGCAGGTATGTTGTGTGACCGGGTCTGGAGAGGAGTGTGGAAGACGCAGGGGCCAACCAGAAAGATGTGGCCTCAAGTTCATTGTACCTTTTGCCTGGTGTATCTAATAGATCCGTTATTTAGATCTGTGTTTTTTAGACGGTGAATGACGAAAAGGGTTTGCTTACTGGAATATCTAGACACACCTGTACTTTTCAGCTCAAAAACGTTCTCTAAAAAAGAACATTTTAAAAGATTTTCTTTGAAAAAATAATTTACAGAATAATCTATTTTGGCATACTTCTGAAGAAAAAAATATTTCAAATGACTAATTTTAGTTATGTTCCAAAATGTAGAAAAATACTTATCAAACATATTAATATTGTAACCATTCATCATTCACACCGTATTTGACACAATATTTGGAATATTTTTGCAAATAAAAATACCTCGGCATGATCTGGGATTATTTTATGACAACAGACAATTGGGTAACTTTTGGCAAGTAGGGCGAGAACATAATTATCATTTGATTGTACAAATAAACAACTTTTCATGGATTTGCTAAAAGATTTTCCCTCCAAATCTGCTACAGATGGCTCAACTCATAACCTAGGGTGACTGTCTGACCTATCGTAACGGTCTAATTCAAGTGTAGACAGCTGTATTAATCAACTCCAACAGCACACAGCTTGAAACAGTATTGTAACAATTTCAAAATGACGTTCACTGAAACGATCTGATGCAAACTATATAGAGCTCAATTTCTGTCTGTGAAAAAACACAATTCTGTCCATTGGTGGACGGCATAATTATAACTTACTATTTTTAAGAATCCGTTTTTAACCCAGAAGTTCCTATTTTTAAGATAACCAAAAGGTTGAGTCAAATGTTCCTGCACCCAATGTATTCATCAACGATTCGGTTAAGATTTCGAACAAAGCAGGGATTTAAAACAATAAAATATTTGCAGAAAAGTGCATGACTTACGCCATATCATGAGACTAAAGCTTGCCGATTTGCATGAAAAATCACTGTTGGGTTATATAATTGAAATATTCATAACTTTCTTATTTATTAATTGTCCAATTTGCTTCATTTGCTTCAAATTTTTTGCTCTGTTCATCCGATTGTCAGGCTTTTAATAAAAGAAATATTTTCCTGACCAAACCCAAGCCTTAAAACATTTTGGAAGACAATTTTTCAGAAAGAATGATGACATTAGGTGGTGACTCACAGTGAAAGAACCGACACTGAAATCTTACAAATGTAGGAGTACAGAAGTGCGGAACATAGATGCATAAATCAGACTACTTGTATGGCTATTTAACCCCAACAAATTACCACCAAAGGAAGTAACATAGTCCCAATAAAGAACTTTTATGTAAGTACTCAAAAGGACAGGTCAACATCTTTGTGATGCAGGGATGAAAAGAGGAAATGGGGATACAAATGCTCCGTTCTTTTGAACAAATAGGGTGATTCAGTTAAACAACTCTGGTGTTGTCCTGGAGAGGGAAAAATTATTTTTTGTGGAGTCCGTTTGGTAGGCAATACAAAAACATTGTACACCAAATCTGTAATGTTTTTTATATTCATTCATTGATTGCTTATTGTCTATTCATCAGCCAGTAACTTTCCATGTAAAGAGGGCGCAAATGTATGATATTAGGAATCAAGGTGTATATAGTTTTAACCTTTTCGCAATGACAACTGTGTCAATTAGAATCGTTTTTCTTTTCAAAATCATTTTGCTCTGTCAATCATACATCATTACAATCATTATCATTTTATAGCGTAAACATTATAGGCCTAATTCAGCAGAGGTCACAGATACAGTGTTTTACAATAAATTCAGCATTATAACCATGGCTTCATGTCACAGCTACAAGATGCTTACTCATTCAAGGTAATTTCTACCAGGAGTCCATTCATTTCACAAGTTGGGTAGCAGGAGTTCATTTTAAGACAAGCACTGAATAGGCGGGTTTACTTATATATTCAAATTTATGTGCGTTTAACGTAGTTACGTGGTATTCCATAGACCGGTTGATAACAATAAGACTACAATACAAGACTACAATCCAGTTTGCATACATTACTTGTTGCTATGTCAGGCAAGCCTCGGGCAAGCTTTCGGGTTGTCAAGAACAAACTTTGTATTAGAGGTATGCATAAAATCTGCATCTATTAGTAAACCCGCCTATTGCTCGACTCTCTTAGCTCGCCTCTCCACACAGAATTTCTCCCAATAAAATACAACATGAAGCAAACTGCATTGCAAAGGTGCAGGGTATCCATATACACTGTGAGCTGAAGGGACAAAGGACTGGGACAAAGTGAACAACTTCATTCAAGCATTCACAATAGTTTTGTGATCATAAAAGAAAGTACCAGGTGAAACTCTTGCCCAATATTTTTCCACAGAATAAAAAGGGTGGAAATTTCTTTCGTGTCCATCCAGGTATTGTCGATGCTTGAAAGGAGGTTATTTACTTTGTCCTAGGTCTTTGTCCCTTCTGCACAAACTGAAGACTTCTGAATGAAAAGTAATTGAACCAACACACAAATTGTATTGAATCATCTTGAAAGGGTTAACTCTTTTAACTACATAATTTCTGAAAAGAGGGGAATTACATGTCGGCTAAACCGTGATGCTATTGCAAATGATTGAATGAAGTTGTGACTTTGTCCCAGGTCTTTGTCCCTTCTGCTCATAGTGATGCATTCTACAGCAGAGGAGACACGCAAGACTAGCCAAGCATGTAAGCAGTAATTTGCCATTTTCTTTTTGTGGTTTCATTGGGACAACACAAAACAGGGATTTTATCTCCAATTAAACAACTTAGGAAATGCCGTAAGCCAAATGTTGAGCCCCGGTCACATAGGACCCCGGAAGCAACACGATTCACCCCGACTCTTTGTTAATTCACAGTTAACTGCTTCAGAACAACAAGTCGGGTGAATCGTGTTGCTTCCGGGGTCCTATGTGACCGGGGCTTTAAGCACAAACCTGTGGCTTCTACCAATACATGTAGCTAAATAAAATGAATGAATTGATATAAGAAATGAATCAACTGGAATCAAACTCAGACATATACTACAAATGAATAATTCAGAAAACAAAAGACATTGTAGGAAAAAATAGAATCCATTAGGTGATTAAGATTTACATTTAAAGAGGAACTTCACCCAGACATTGATGTGCTCGCAGTGGATGAAAAAATACTTCAATGATTAAACTGTGAAAATTTAAGCAAAATCCAATAATCCAATATAAAGTAATGAATTTTAAAAGTTTTGATTTCCACCCCTCTCCATCCGCTGAGATCACATCAATGTCTGGGTGAAGTTCCCCTTTCAGGTAATTGGATTATACAATTCAGGTATCTTACTGAAATGGTAACTTGCAGGATCTGAGATGTCTCCCATTGATGTGTCCCACTAACTCTATTCCTTTTAGTGAAATACATCTCACTTTTGTTAATTTTCAAGGAAGGAATACAATCATTAGCTGTGCAATGTACTGGTTGAGTACATCATGGCCACATCAATTCTTTACATAATAAAAAATGCTGTACTTTTTTTTAATTTTCATGTAATAGTGCATTTACAGAAGGAAAAAGGATGCACGTCATCTTGATGTGAAATTACTCTCGATGTTGCCTCCCCTCTAGTGTCACGAATCAGGTGCTAAAATAAAACATCAATTTCATTCATTCATTAACTTTTCTCTTAATTACAAAAATTGAATTGGGAGATCTCTGCTGTTACATGATGATGGTAAAGTGAATTCTATCAACTTTTATGATTGAAATCAACTGAATGAAAATAGGAAAATAATTCTTACCTGTAGGCGAAAGTGGCAGGAACATGCAGGAAATTCATGGAAAAGAAAAGAGAGAAGAAGAACATTAAATATTCTCAAATATCTGTAACACATGCAATAAATTCAATAACTGTTGAATCAATAGAAGGTATTTATACTACCTCTGACATATTGTGATGAATGATGGAATGGATGATGGATGGAGTTGAAGGAATAAGAATGGAATAAAACATCAAGAGAAAAAGAAACAAGGAGGGGAGAGAAGGTTAGACAGAAGAAGGATGGAGTATAGAAGTAAGAAAGAGAGAAGAATACAAAGTTGACAAAACATGAGGATTGCGATTTTATATAGGGAACGTGTATTGACATTAAAAGTACTGGTGGTAAAATGTGGTGGGAGATGATGCTGGTGATGATGCTGGTGATGATGGTGGTGGTGGTGGTGGTG
>BQKZ01001351.1:40622-71884 GCA_036244855.1 Temnopleurus reevesii
GGAAGGAGGGAGGAGGAGGAGGGAGGGGACAGGAGGGGGAGGAGGGAGGGGAAGGGAGGGTTAGCGGAGAGGAGAGAAGAAGGGGAGAGGAAGAATGGGAAGCGGAGGGAACGGAGAAGGGGAACAAATCTATGTCTCTTGGTAAAATTCACACAATTCATTGCTTAGAATTTGCAACTTCTGGTAATTTCTCCATAAGTGTTGCTAACAACTTTGAGCGTAACATTGAACAATTTGTAGGGCCTGCATCGTTAGTCAAAATTCAAGATAAAATGCAAAAAGACCTAAATCACTTCAGGTTGAGTGTTTTGACTTGGGTCGGTCCAAACCAAGATACTCAAAATTGAGATTATATTCAAAGAGGACTGATCAAAATAAAAACCAAAGATCAGGAAAATCCAAGAACAGAAGTTGATTTCAAAGACCAAAATATTACAATAGACTTTTTGTGTATTCATTTCTAATGTATATTGTTTCTTCCAATTTCAAGAGGTCATTCCCAGTTACCAGTAAGAAATTCTGAACAATCACGCAGAAGGCATTGCCCCGTAGACTGTTCACATCAAAACCTTTTCAGGTAACTCGACAAGGCGTCTCAATCGCTCTGCAATTCCGAGGTGGCCAAATGAACCTTTCTAAAAGCTGAAGGCGGCTTAATACTTTGGAATGAATGCTTTGGGACTGAGAGGGAAACCTTTCTAATCTAATTGTTCCAAATTTAGCAACCATACCATTCCCTGTTCTCGTTCAGCAACCCACACATGTGACGACAGGGATATTCTTGAAACCCTTTGAGAACATTAGTAGACTGATTTACAGCGATTGATACTCGAGAAGTGCAACAGAGTTGCTGAATGCAAAAGTTCTGTTACTTGCGAGGAAAACAATGACTTTGAATTGAAAAAGAAGAGATAATTGATTTGATTTGATTTCATTTTATTTTATTCATCATAATGCAAAAAATACAATGACAAGGATATCCCATGAAAGCCGAAGGCTAATTTCCAATAGGGACCTATAATGCCAAATATTATAAACCCTATATACATGTACCATAATTCAACACTGTTAGCTGTTGCATAAGCTAGAATTTTCATAAAGGTTTTATTGTTACTAATTTTGCAGGACTAATTTCTCGAAAAATGTAATCTGATCCTGTATTATAACATCATCAGCTTTGCTGATATATGCATAACAAAAAGATATTAAATAACAATGAATAGCAGTGTATTTTTTTTTCTTTGCCAAATTTAATTGTATAGATCAGTTTTGGCATGGATGGGAGCTCCACATATTTAACTTCCTACTTTGTGAGCTGCAATAAATATTACCACAATGCAGTTTTTCAAAAGCAAATTACAGCATGTTCATAGTTTGTCTGAATAAAATCATTGCGAAACAAAAATGATAAAATGCGTCACTCTCTTCAATAGCACCTCATCCCACATTCAAAATGAATGGGCAGAACCACCGGGAAATCCACTCATTTTAGCACGTGTCGGTCGACATTTACAAACTAAAATAAGCCACAATACGTGCCATAATCTCCTAATTTCGTACACACTTAGATAAAGGCACGAAAAGCAATTTGTGAATACATAAACTCGTTTCACCTCAATATATGCCTCTTGATTATTACTAACCTATAACTGTAAGTATTCATTTTTTAATGTTTTGCTCATATTTATGGTGGCAATCCCCATGCAGAGCAGAGTCTGAATGATCAGAAGACCAAACCGGTTATGTCCACGATCAAATCAACTGTCCATCGGTCCATTGACTGTGGCCAAGTACGAAGTCATCTATCACATAGCTGGGATTCCACAACAGGACAGAGGATGTTTGTTTCGATGGCTAACGATGAACTCTTGACCGACATTGGGACCAGATTACAAGGATCTCTCTCAATATGACATTCGGCTGAATCTTGCTGCATTTTGAAGCCCTGTTCATAAGCATAGTATTGTCAACCCAGTTGCCAACTGCCAGGGCCAAACGAAATTGTTTGGATCCCAAAAAATGAATTTTAAGAAAACTAGCATTGGTCCGTTGGAATTTCTTTTTGAAATTTAATCTCTTTAATTTTTTTAATTTTCTGATTTCAAGTAATTTTTGGAACTGATAGAAAATAAGACTTGGAATGGAGTAAAGCCTTAAAACATCTGAACATGACTTTTCATCTTGAAAAGTGCATGTATATCTTTGGTTTTATAATTTTATATATTTTTTTACATTTCAGTGAAAATTAAAAATGAAAAAAAAAATCATATCGGGCAATTTCAAAATGGTTGGTGGGTGGAAGGCAACCAAACAACTTTTTAGGCCCAATCAAAAATGTTAGTTAGAGACTATAGTCTTAAGACACCATATTTTAGGTTCATACACTATTGGTGTAAACATATCCAATGTTACAAAAGGACAAGGAAAGGAAGGAAGAAATGAAGGAAAAGCTGGACCAGGGGTGTCTGGAAATCATTGATTGTTTAGAGTGTCTTTCTAGCTCTGTGTCCAGGGTAACGATAATAAACATTCAAAGATTCCGAGACCACTGCTAGAAAGGAAATGAGTGAACTACCTGTCTCAAGCCTGTCTGCATTGCTGAATGACTGGTCTGCTTTTATCAAAGAGTTCTTTGTGTTTGTACTTCAAGAAGAACATAATATCATTTCACTTTTCTAAACATAAGAAAAATTTGAGCAAACTAATGGCTTTCACTTGACCTCAGCCTAAACTCCAGTTCCATCTACATCTCCTTCAAAAGTAGAAGTTTAAATTGAGAGTATGCCTAAACCTCAACACCCATTCACACTCATACAGAGAACCAGAAAAAATTTTAAACACTAGTCATATTTTATGTCCTACATCAGACAACAAATCAGGACAATAAAGCTCAACCTGAATACAGTCAAGTGTGCCTTATCAGACTGAAAGCTTATGGCTTTCATTTGACCTAAAGTCCAAACTCCAGTTTTACTTTTCTCTTTATCAAATTATAGGTTTAAAAAGGGTTAATCCTATCGCCCCATCTACCATATGCATAGGCGTAATTGTTCAATGGCATAGTGCCTTCTTTACATCGGCTAAAATATCTAAAATATAGCAGAATTTATTTCTTACATTATACTATTTTAAATATTAAACATTCTGAATCCATAATCTGAGAGGAAATGTCTAAAAGATGAAATGATAATAGTAATAATAATAATTGTTGCTCATTACTCTCATTTCATTTCTACTACCCTTTGACATTCATTAGGCATTGTTATAAATCAGTGGTGAAAAAAAAATTACTTCAGGGGCCTGTAACATAAAATAGATACAATAAATTGAAAATAATGAACAGCTTTTATATAGCGCTTATCAACTCTTCATGAGAATTCCCTAAGCGCACTACAATTGCAGCATTATTACCCTGGCTTTAGCCCGGCAGCCACTTTATTAGCGCACTTGGCGTTTCAAGGAATAAATATTCCTACCAGGTACCCATTCATCTCACCTGGGTTGAGTGCAGCACAATGTGGATGAATTTCTTGCTGAAGGAAATTAACGCCCTGGGTGGGACTCGAACCTACGACCCTCTAGTTGAAAGACGAAAGTCATGACCACCACACCATCTGTATGGTACAAGTTTTACCATAGACTTACAATTAATATTTATAGTAAGTTTTATAGTATCTTTTATATTAAAGGCCCCAGTACTGTTATCCATGGTGTAAAATCAAGTGAAGAGTTTATGGAGGAAGAACAATGCAACCCCCACTTCAAATATGGATTCCTCACTCAACGCTTCGTCAGTGATTGTGATAATCATAAGCCAGAGTGTGAATTTGTTGGTCCGTATTACAAATGAAGATTATAAGAAGGCACTAAAATGTACCTATATGCTTTTGGATTCAGATCAGACTCTTAACACACAATAAAATCCACATTAAAACCACAAACCTGCAAAAACATTTACGTACTGAGTAAATAAAGGTGTATTAAAAGAACAATTTAGGAAACAATAAAAGATATCCTTATCTCTGTTACAATGGTGTCAGACAAATATTATGTCTGGAACTAGTATTAAGATAGCCCACTCATTCCCAGGCCTACTTAGTGTATTTGACCTTTTCAACTAAACTTGCAGAAAAGGAATCAAATTCATTTTACAGCAAATTCCATCATTCACCTTACTTAAAATGTCTCAATCACATTTGGTAGGTAGCCATGCAGGTATCTGATGACTTTTTGATCTGCAGTGAAACAATTTATGTGGTACAGTGTTTTAATAACACATCACAGTATGTTCATAGTTTATTTCAAACAAAATATCAACCCCAAATATAATTTTCTTTTGCAATCGACCCCAAAAATGACTTACTTATTGCAACTAAAATGATGTACTGTAGGTATGTTGTCCTTTTTCCCAGCACAACTCCTCACATCCAAATCAATGGGAATTTTAATTACCCTGAAGTATATATTGTACTGTATATGAACATTTCCAATTGTTGCATTTTGTGTTACCTGTAGGTATCCGAGATATTTAGAGCAAATTTTGTGCTTCATTTCAAATCTTGAATGTGAGAATAAAGGGTCATTGACTGCCCTACTTCATAAAACGCAAATAAATATGAAATGAGGTGGATATCATCACTAACAAAGTTAATATTGATCATATCAAAAGAAAGAATCCGAAGAAGTTCTATAGAAGGCATACAGACATACTTTGCAATTCCCCAATGCCCTTAGTATCCAAAATGCAAAGTCCAGTTGAAATAAACTTGTTAAAATATTGCTGCATATTTTTCCTATTTGCATGGCTAACTTTTGAAAGAAAGTCACTTGAATTACCTACTTGACCATTCAATAAATCAATACAATCAACATAGAAGGAGCATCAACATTCCAAGATATAAAAATAAAATATCAAATTATAATTTTGCTCAACTTGGAAAAAAAAATCCAGGCCTTTCAGGATGTGTTGCATAGATTTTATTTGGTTGATACAAATATTTCTATTCATTCTTTACTTATACAGCATGTCCAAATGATAAAATGAAATAGCGCAAAAGCCAAAACATTATAGCAATACGATAATATAGTGCAGGAAAAACTACTAAATACGGTGGCGGAGCTGAGGCATAAAAACAGCTGAGGCTACAACTCCTATAACTTTTAGAGATTAGACTATATCATTATAACTCTAAAACAAAAGCCTAATATCTATACATACACTACATTATGGACAACATTCTATAAAATGGGTAATTTATCTGAAAATGGGCAATTATTCAACTGTTGAAAAAAGGACAAGCCTCTTTTCCTGATCATAAAAGATGCTTTTATGTGGACCTGGGGGCGTGGAGGTCAATGTTTGTGTATTTTGATTGCAGCTTTACAGGTTTGGAGTTATAAAAATAAAAGACCATCTTCACAAGCCCACTTCATCTTCACACTGTTGTCCAAGAAAATATTACCTTGCCCCATGCACATTTTCACCCTTTCAGGACGATGGAACACATTTTGTGTTTTGATTCAATAACTTTTGACACAGGGTTTTAAAAAATATACAGTGTACCATGTTTAAGTGAAGAAAGAGAAAAAATCTAACATAAAATCTGACCATTACTATTTCGCCATCATTTGTCATTTGTTACAGAGAATTTAATGAAAAAAATCACTAAAATTGTAACAATTCATTAATTTGGCAATACATTAAGCATCTAAAAATCCCCAGTTTTCATGGAAATTTGAAACTTTTTCTTTTTAATGCTTTTTTTTCATCATGAAGATTCAATTTGGTAACATTATATCTAATTGGAATATTTTTAAAAGAGAATTAAAAATTTTAAAGTTGCCAATTTAGGAAAGGAATACTGATTGAATTTGTTACAAAATAATTCCTGTCCTGAATGGGTTAAATGTTTAACACTGTAAGGTATCCCCATTAAAATACCCATTTCAGATGTTTCTGGTAAATCTTTCACATTGAACTATCCATAAAAAGTGTGGCGGACAGAAATTCCCTATGGTGGTTTGGCTAGTCCAATGCAAATAACCATAGTTTGGGCACCGATTTTACGTATGACGATGCCTCTACTGAGACATTTTCAAAACAGAAAAAGATCATTCACAGCTTGACGATAAATAATGACTTGACATCTTCATAAGATAGCCCTGGCCATGTGTGAACGGCACCATGGGGTTGAGGAGTGGAGCCGTCAGTAGCAGCTGGGGGCGAGGAATTCACACATGGGTTGTGACGAGTGAATGCACTATCGGCTATGTCCACTTACATGATCAATTGAAATGGTGTGTGAATGACTACCAAAGGTCAGGACCATCAAAGGTAGGATGGACAAACAAGAATAGAGTGGAGAAATGTTTACTGCAACACCAGACATTTTAACATTTATTTGGAGGTAACATTGCTTTCGTTAAGGGGCGGAGTATGGTGGAACTGCAAAAAATGANTGGCGGACAGAAATTCCCTATGGTGGTTTGGCTCGTCCAATGCAAATAACCATAGTTTGGGCACCGATTTTACGTATGACGATGCCTCTACTGAGACATTTTCAAAACAGAAAAAGATCATTCACAGCTTGACGATAAATAATGACTTGACATCTTCATAAGATAGCCCTGGCCATGTGTGAACGGCACCATGGGGTTGAGGAGTGGAGCCGTCAGTAGCAGCTGGGGGCGAGGAATTCACACATGGGTTGTGACGAGTGAATGCACTATCGGCTATGTCCACTTACATGATCAATTGAAATGGTGTGTGAATGACTACCAAAGGTCAGGACCATCAAAGGTAGGATGGACAAACAAGAATAGAGTGGAGAAATGTTTACTGCAACACCAGACATTTTAACATTTATTTGGAGGTAACATTGCTTTCGTTAAGGGGCGGAGTATGGTGGAACTGCAAAAAATGTAAATGAATTTATTTTCAACCCTTTCTGTCAGAGCCAGCCTCTATTATAACCCATACATATTTAGAAAGCTTAGAAACAGGGTTTTTCAAAAATACAAAGGACATCTTTCTTCAAAGTTATCTGCAGAATAGTTCATCTGGAAAATAAAAATGAAACGTTCAAAAACTGTAAAAATAAACAAAAATATTTTTAAAAAAATGATTTTCAAAGTGCTACCTCTTCATATGTATATGAGATAGAGAGTTTGTTTCATTTTAAATAAGTTATTTCATACCTAAACTAAATATTAATGGCGACTTTTATTATAAGAATGCTTGTAACTATGATTTTTTTTATTCAGATAACAAGCCTTTTCATCCATACTTCGCATCATAATTTTCCTTACACGGTATACATGTACATGTATATCACTAACGTGAACATTCTTGGCAAATTTCATAAAATTCTGATAAATATTTTAGTAACATTTTTTTGTACAAAAAAAACATGATTGTCAGTGTTACACCCGCCTCAGGTGTAATAAGAAATCTATAAAAGATGAGATGACAAGGAGTCAGGAACACAGGTTGCAGTTGAAAGTATAACAAACAAAGTGATCAATTTATTCCAATCTCAATATACATATTCACATTCCTTCTTTGGAATAAATGCAAGAATGATATTTACAATGAATAATGTTCTTGAACTATAACTGTTTCAAATTTGCTTATAAAATGAGTTAATCTATTTAATTGCATCTGGCTTTGAATGTATTTCTTTAAGATTCTGCTTACTGATCATATTGCAACAATTAAATGAAATGAGGGGTCTTTATGTTCAATGCTATATAAAAGGATTTTCAGTTTTGGTTCAAGTTTTCAAGAGTATGTGGAATTATTCAGCTTAGAATATCAGTTGATATAATTATGTTTGATTTGATTATTTGTACTTTTATCCAGAATAATAGGAACAAGGGTATTTGTAAAACAAATGAAAATGAAAGGTATTTTATGATCCAGAATGAATAAGTATTTGGAATTTTGATATGATAATTTGGTTGGTGATAATTTGTGTGAAGGATAAGAATTGACATTGGAATGTCTATATTCCTGTCAAGCTTTAAATCCTGGGCTGGTTTATACACTCTCAATAATCCCAAGAGGGTCATTATTTCCACTAAACTAAGCTGAAACAGAGGGTGGGTTGAGCCCTTCTCAAACAATCACTGGGCCTGTGTAATCACAACCACAGCACTTTCTGTTTCAGGGTAGTTCACACTAGCACAATTTATAACAAGACTATGTATACCTAATCTATTCCTAAAGTATCAAAGATTAATATGAAATATATAAATATTATGTCTTAAGATTCTAATACTAGTACAACACACACACACACACACACACACGTTCTAACGTATCATACAAATGATTCTGAATTGGCTAAAAGTATCAGAGTTGAGATTATATGTACGACTTTGTAAATGTCTATTATTTTATTCTTTAGTCTCGTGTAAACGAACCTTCCCTGTCAGATTGGTTATTCTATCCAAGCTTGTAGGCTTTCTAAATTACTGGTTGTGAGATTTCATTTAAGAAACATGCAAGGGTATCATTATCTTTCTTACAAACTTCCCATTCACACGTAAGTGACAAACACTAGTTCCATAATGCTTCTGAGAATAGGGTTTAGTGTGAATGACTACTGGTCGTTAATCTGCCAACAGTAGCCCAAACAAACTATCCCCTTTGTGCGAGTCATTGACCTGTTATATGGGGGTTGTGTTCCCATTCGGCTTTATGGTTTGTTCTGCAATGGGAACACACATTATATGGCTACAGCTAATTCCCTTTTCTGTGCTACAGAACGACTGTTTGTGTTTGCATTCTTAATGCCTTGACTTGGATAGGCATTCAATCATACAAGGGGTGCATTCACACATAGATTTAATCCTACTGAAATTCTCTTTTGTTCATGCAAAGCTAATATTAATATTTACAGTTTAGCATTACATTATACTAAGTTATGAAATCATTTGAATTATATTCCAATTATTCATATTGAATGATATCTTTATCATCAACACTCATTCTTTGTTCTCACAAAGGAATCAACAATCTTCGTCAACATTCTCTCTCATACATGATCATCATGCACTATATCTTTCAAAGAGATTCTCTCTTTGAAACAATCATTAATGTTAATCATTTACTAACAACTGTGATATAAACATAATGAAACAAAATGCAATATACAGTTAACTAAAAGAAAAAGGTAGAAAAGTTGAATTTCTTACCTATAAAAGATGAGATGACAAGGAGTCAGGAACACAGGTTGCAGTTGAAAGTATAACAAACAAAGTGATGATGAAATCACTGGTGTTCCCTGCTCCTTGCCACTGGGCATGGACTGTTCCACTTTCCTCAGGGGTGTGGCAAGGGGTTCTGTAATGTTTGTCTAAGAGCTATAACTAAAGACTTGGGTTAATGCATTGGAAGGAACAATGCATTATATAAAAAATTGGGGGGGGGGGGCACTTTTGCCAGGGCCTTACATCAGGAAACAGCAATTTTATTAGGGGTGGGCTATAGAAGGTCATAGCTTCAAATGATATTCATCACACCTTAATTTGATGTGTTTTGTGCACTGACATATTAAAAACACTACAGGAATTACACGTATGGTGGTACACTTCATTCACTTTTCATGAATATCTTGATAGTGCCTATATAACTTTCATCTTTTCTGCATTCTATTTGTTTGTTTTTTCATCAATATGAATGTAATAACATAGGTAAAACAGCTGGATTTGATATTTTTTTCATTAACAAAATCATAATCTACAGCTCTGTAAAAGCCTGTAAAAATAATGTCAGTTTCATGTCATAAAATACAACAATATACATGTGGTATATAGCAATAGTCTTTCATCATCATAATCATACAATAATTGACAATTTGAATCATCGCCCACAAAAATTGGAGGAACTTGCTGTAAGGTCATCACCGAAAATATACTACATGTATTACAAATACACTGTACCTCAAAAGTTCTGCAATACATTCACACAATCATTAAAAATCTACATAATGCTTGCTGTAAATCTGCTTGTATCCAAGTGACGAATATAAAGGCACTTGAGATAATATTCACAATAGGTTCTTCAGAAGATAATGTTGAGAGGGAAATGTTTCTGAATAAAGTCTAAATTGTCAGTACCTTCAGAAGTGTCAAAATTGATTCATTCCATGATGTTCTTTGATGACACTAAATACATGGGTAAATACCAATTCTTGTGTGATTTAAATCCCATTGTATGACCCCCCTTAGGTAGAGCATAATCCCATGTGTACCTGGCAGGATTAGTAGTCCATTAATCACACCTTTATTCGTGTACATTAGGGATCTATTTTAGCTTATCATGAACCCCATTTACACCTACTAACTTTCACGCTGACCTGGGATCTGCTTCAAGTTGGTCAATATTTTGGTTTGGAGGCATCGGCCATGGTGTGGTGGTTCTGACTCTCCTTTCAACCAGAGGGTCGTAGGTTCAAATCCAACCCATGGTGTTAATTTCCTTCAGCAAGAAATTCATCCACATTGTGCTGCACTCAAACCCAGGTGAGGTGAATGGGTACATGGCAGGAATATTAATCAATTGAAATGCTGAGGGCGCTAGTGTAGTAAGGGCTAAAGCCAGGGTATTAAGCCTCTCCCTCCTCCTCCCTTCCTCCCTCCCTCCTCCCCTTCCATCCTGCTGTTACCATTTTTCTTCACCCTCCTCCTGATTCTTCCTCTTCTTACATTTGGAATTGTAATTTGCAACTTCTATTGTTAATTTTCAAGTTTTTAAGAGTGTGTCTCCAGAGCATTTCTTCCTACACTAGCAAATGCTCAATTTAGATTAACAAAAATGATGGATTCCTTCAACAACTACACACAACAACGAAGGACAAATACAACAGAACACAATTGTTGAAAATCAAGATAAGAATTCCAGTAAGGATTACAGATGGATGAAACAGCACTTTTTATCCCCTCAAGATGAAATGACAATTTCTATTCCCTTTCCTCAAAATACATATAATTCAGGGGGAAATTCCGCTGGATGTCTGGAGATTAATTAGCTGCAGGCCTCCCTGAAGCAAGGCTGCATCCATTAAGCTAGGGATGGAATACAATGAGACTACTGTAGTGCATAAATATGACTATCATCTTGGGAAGTTGCGTGATCTAGTTTAGATGTTGATATAGGCATATCATAAAACTATATTGATGGACATACTGATCCTTCTCACCAGCCCTGAATCCTTTTTAAATACTTGTTTTTACAGGTTACGAAATATGATAGTTCAAGAGAGTATGCCCATACCTATGTTCAGCAGTGTCAGTTTATCTTACATACATCTTATATATTCTCATCATATACAAACATACGTATTAATACAAAAAGGCTAAAGTTGACAGGGTGCCATATTCTTGTTATTAAAGGTATAGATTCGTAATGGTCGGGATGCAGAAATTTATGTAGATCGAGCTGATGTATTCCCATATTGCTTTACATGCCTAAATATAACTGTGTACGATATCAGAATATTGTCGCACTTATTCTGGCGTATTTTGCTTCCAAAATGCCAATCACGCGTCATTCCAAAGGTGCACTAATGATTCCCACGCCAGGTCGAGCGGCGTAGAATGGCTGGAGCGACCAGTGGTATTGTATGCAGCGTATGCAGCATGTTGTAATGGGGAGAGCGATGCTGTCATCATTTCTTATTTTGCGATAATTAAGCCATTTCTTGATCAATTTTATTCAAACAAACAATGGAAATGCTCTAATTTGTTATTTAAAACTTCCATTAGGGTAATAATTTTACTGCAGCTCACAAAATAGTTAAATATCTAAAACACCATCTCTCCTAAAACTGGTCTATCGGTTTAATAAGGACAAACAAATTCCAGATAGTGACCCTTTTTGGTAGTCAAATTTTCGAGGGGTATGCAAAATTCCAAGTTGGTTAAGCCCCCCCCCCCCTTCCACTAGGTCTTCAAATCCTGGGTGCACAACACATGTATACCCATGCAATGGATGTGCCCTCCTCAGATTTATTTTGCCATAATAATTTGATTAGTGGCAATTAATTTTGGCTAGAGGTTAAATTTACCCAATTACATTTTAACGAACACAAAACTGCAACAAAAGTTTCTTTCAGAAAGAATCATGGTCTCAAAGAACTGCATGTGGCAACCCTGATCAGTTGGGCATTACAAGATTTTTAACCAAAGTAGGGTTCTGCATTCGTAAATCGGCTTAACAGCATAAGCACACAACTTTCTCCGAGGTGCTGCTCCACACACCCCGAGCCAAATGACCCAGCATGACCTCTCACTGTGTTAGCCAATTATTTGAATTAATAGAAACTGGAGAGAGTTTTATAAGAGTCTGGAGCGTTTCTTTGCTTGCCCCTCAAAAGAGCTTAGGGTGACAGCGCATCACATTACGCTCCTTTGTGAACGAACCCCTTCAATCCTTGTACACCAGTATAATCTGTGGAGTCAGTTCAGGTTAGGGGTGTCGCATTACCCCCGTGCACCTGACATTAACACCCCGTTCACTGTTACACTCTTGACACCTTACCATTCCAGCACAGAAACAGTGTTCAATGACCTCTGGGATATAGCGAAAACGTGACACAAATATGACAGACAGTTAGCTGCATATTCAAAAGTTTTCAATGTCGAAATATGAATTATTCTATGGTTTAGAGTTCCCTACATGAATTTTCAGATTTCCTTTGATTACGAAAACTGGAGGAGCATTTTCATTTAGGCCTAAAGACCAGAGATGGTACATTTTTGTAGCTTGAAATGGTCCGAGCTACATTCAAGTTCATCTCACAAATTAGTTAGTTTTCGAAAATGGACGGCGGCAGTAGAAAACCAGTGCTCATTTGATCTGCGTAATAACTTACAAGCACACACCTGACCTAAGCTTCTTTCAAAGCACACATCAGAAGTGCACTTGCTTTCTACCATCCACAAGCCACTGTCTACCAATTTCGTTAGCCACCTATTTGCTACTTGCAACACTACCCCTACAAAGATGCATAAACCTACTTACCTAGCTAGGACCATTTCAGGCAAGGGGATCCTTTTTAAAACAGGAAATTTCCCGTGATTTTATCCCCAACAAGTAAACAAGGTTAAAAATAGAGGCAACTTCAATATCTTCTAAAAATGGGTCAGCTCATACATTATACTCTATTATGGTACCCTGCAGCTATAGAATATAAATGGGACAGAAAAAAATCACCAGTCATGAACACAAGAGAGAGTGGGGGCACCCCCATCACAGTTACAAGGCATCATAATTGAGGTACTATCCGTTAATTCAATTTCCTATTTCAAATTGAAATATTAAAAAATAGAAAATTGACTCTGATCTCGATCAATATACTGTTCTTAAAACAATGAAGGCTCATTTCGATTTCCATCATCAATGTAATATTGAAATATTGAAATATAGAAAAACAAATTCATTTGTTCAATTTTCTATTTTTCATGTGAAATTAGAATAATGAAAAACGAGTTTCATTAGTCAATTTTGATTTTACAAAATAGAAAATTGAACGAGGGCAGTCCGAGTCGATCATATTTCAATTTCCGACGAAATAAAAAAAATTGAAGATCGTCCTCTACGGCTCAAACATTACAATCTTAGAATTATTTCTGACCGTATTAATGAACTCCAAACTCGCCGCCCAATCGGCTTGCAGTATAGAGTACTAAACTGTATAATACTGACTGTGTATAAGACAGTGAAAGAGCATGATGAATAAATAACTCTACACTCCAGTAGGACTCCAATCCCCGTTCTTAAAACAGCCCGATTTGTCAACAATAAAACATTTACAAAAACCCGTCCAGCCCATTCACTCGCTCGCACTCGTATTGAATCTATCTCACAGCTGCTGCTCACTCAGCACTTGTAGACGCAATCGGCTTGGCGGCGGCTTTGCCCGCAGACTTTCGGCGTAAGATGCACTCAATTTGCGCTGGATATTGGAAGGGCACGTTTTTCTATATTTCAATATTTCAATATTACATTGATGATGTCAATTTTCTATTTTTCAATTTTTCAATTTGCAATAGAAAATTGAATTAACGGATAGTACCTCAATTCATCAAATTGTCCTGATATGTTGCCTAATCTTTGGATAAAGAATTCAAAGGGATTTAAGTCAGATCGGGACAACCCCAATAAATCTCCATTTCTTTCTTCAACAAAAGGAAGATTATGGACTCTAAGAGCTGGGGTGCCTCATCTCTATTATGAGTTCTGTTCCATACAGACAGATGATAATACTTTGGTTTTTGTGATTTCTATTTTAGGTTAGACCAGAAATAAATTGGAAACAGATCTTTGGACTCTTGTATGGCCAATTTATCTAGACTTTTCATCTCAAAGACGTCTTTGAACAGGGGGGACCTCCCCCCCCCCCCCAAAAAAAAAAAAAATTGTTTGGTCGCCCATTGCTGACCAACCTGTTCTTATTTCCTTTCTTTTCACTCAGATTAAAAGATCAAAGTAAAATAGAAAAAACTTGTGAAACACTACCTGAATATTAATTTTCAGACTTTCTTTTGGCTTTTCACTTCATTCTTTAAACTAATTTTCTGCATAAAATATGTTTAAAAACAATTCTCCAAACGACCAAATCTATTTTGCAAAGTAGGATTGGAATGTAATCGAATTTTTTTTATCGAAGGTCTAGGGTTCAAATCCCAACGAAGGCATCAAGGTCCACACAGAAATTCATTCAATCTGCATTGTCTGGGCTGCGCGTAACTCGTAGGCATTTTTCACTGAATTTCTCAAGTGTTGAGAGCAGCCTTTAGGTTTTCTTTGTCTTGTGTAAAAAATGGTAGAGTATGAAGTTTTTTGCACTTTTTCAATAACTGTCATTTTTACAATCAAGGTTTGCAATGGCAGGAAAATCTATGAATTTCACTGTGTATAACCTAATATCTCAGGGACGACCGACAGTGGATGGGCCTTGGCAGTGCAGAGGGCTATTTGGGGTCTGTCAACTCCCTACCACCCCCACATATTAAACACACCTACACAAACACGCACATGGTCAAGTGAAATAAAACAACCCTAAACAAACACAAACAAATCAGAGTGCACTTGGTAACCTAGACTTTGAATGTCAAACTTTGGATATTACTGTGTTAGGAAAAGGTTCGTGTATTAAATCACTTATTCAATTTCAAGGGTTCTTGTGCGTTGACTATTGCATTGGTCAAATACCGACGGTCAATAATATTGCTTGATATGTACAAAGCAGGCTGACCCATTACAGTATGTTTATAGGGATGATGATGTGTGGCCTGGTTGATTTGTACTTTAAAAGTGCCATTTTGCCTCTCATATGCATGTTATAAAGTATTATCTCCATCGTGGTGTGGTTCTGACTCTCTCCTTCAACCAGAGGGTCGCGACACAAAATGCACTCACAGCATTAATTTTTTTTAGCAAAAAAAAATCCACATTGGTGCTCCACTTGACCCAGGTGAGGTGGGGTAGAGGAATATATTCCTTGAAATGCAGCGTGCTGCTCACAGCTGCACTGCTAAAGTCAGTGACATTCTGTCGCATTGCAGCGTGGTGGGGACATGCATAAAGCAATGCATAAAGTAATGCATGTGCGATCCATTAGAAAAGTGGTCCTACAATATAATTCTACTTTGTTCAGAACCCATCTTATCAAGAAATCTTATCATTTGAGCAGGAAAATATGTACAGTGCACACACCTAACAATATTTGAAAGAATGCGCCTTTTTAATACTGCAAAAGTAGAAATTTTTGCCATGGTTTTAATTCCAGAATTTTGTAACCATGAATTTGCTAAAATTTTCACTCATTAGATTTAGAGTGCCATTAGACTGGAGTACAATATTCTTTCTCAATATAAAAATAGCAATTGCCTAATACATGTAAATGTGTGATAAGGTCTGAAATTCTGAGAATTCGCTAAAAGAATCTTTACACATGAAAGGCAAAATCTTTGCAAAGACATACAGATCTAGAGAGAGGCCAACCATGCCTTTTGGTACAGCATTTCTATGCATTGTACCCCATAGCCTACATATCACACAATGCAGTTATAGCTCTAGATATCTACAAAGAGATCATCAATTTTGTCAATATAGAAAAACAGGTCAGTATTTGATCAAACATACAATGTACACATCTTGAACAAAGCGTGTCAATATGAACAAGACAGACAGTCTGACAGATCAGGATATTTGATGTGACAAATAAAACAGATCTATCATCAAGAACAAAGTTTCTTCCAAATATTTTTCTCAAATACTAAGTCAGACAACAAGTCCCATTCACATTTGAATAGGCGGGTTACTTATATATTCAAATTGATGTGCGTTTAACGTAGTTACGCAGTATTCCATAGGCCAGTTGATAACAATAAGACTACAATACTTGGAATCCAGTTTGCATACATTACTTGTTCCTATATCGGGCAAGCCTCAGGCAAGCTTTCGTTTTGTCAAGAACAACCTTTGTGTTAGAGGTATGCATAACATTTGTGTGGCTCAGTGGTAGAGCGTCTGCCCCATGAACGGAAGGTCGTGGGTTCGGTCCCCGGCCGGGTCATACCAAAGACCTATAAAAATGGGACCATCTGCCTTCTTGCCAAGCGCTCGGCATTTAAGAAAGGAGAAGGGTAATAATAACTTTATGTTATGCAGGGCCCGCTGGAAGAGCAGCTACATGTATCTTACAGCTGAATGTGGCTACCCTGGGTAAATAAGACATTATTATTATTATATCTATTAGTAAACCCGCCTATTGTCAAAGGTGGCTTTTGGTAAACTAGTTTCCTAAACCAGTTCCAACAGCCAGTTTGTAAGCGTTCACATCTCCACGCTCATGAAGCGGTTTTGTTGCTATGACAATAAATTCAGCAGGATTCAAATACTCCATGCGTGATATTCCCTCCTGTATATATATTTCTGTGACCACGTTAAATAAAGTAAATAACGAAAAAAGGAATTACAGATAATTGTGGTTTTTCTACAATCAAAATTTAAGGTCAATTTTAAGAACCAATCAATAAATTGACATATATCACTTGCTCCAAATATCTTTTTTTTTGTGATTGGTGAAAATTTGAAAGCTGTTTTGTTCATCAACTACACCCTGAAAATCTCTATTTGCAAGAAGCCTGCAAAATGGCCAATACTAAGTGTATATTACAAGCATGAATTACTTTCAAAGAATAAAGCTCAGAACAATCAAACATCTTTAACTCCTCCTCCCTTTTTGCCCCTTTTGGAAGATTATACTCTCCAGTGCTTGATTAACCAGTGAATTTACAATATATAGATGCACTTTTATTCAGCCGGTTTCTGGTGCATGTCACTATTCATCACCAACTTTACCACCTTAAACCAATCAAGTATGTTGAAACTACAGGTGTTAGTTCTATGTTAAAGTCAGTCCGTCATGATCGACAGGACTTCTGGTTGTGAGCGCGCACGGACGGCGTGTTGCGTATTGGCAACAACTATATTTAGATGTCCTTGCTTATGCACCTTGCCAGGCTCAGAAACTCGGAACACTTAGTACGATTATCCGATTAGTGTTGTCGTCGCGTGTAACTTTGATTCCTAACCTCTTCAACTTCGATTTTTCTAAAAATGTACAAAACGCATACGTATGCGATTGTCGAGATGCGAGCTAGCCAAATATAACTTGCTCGCTCGCTATTCCAGGTTAACAATGCAGTGATTTTTCTGTTCGCCAATCTTCGTAAGCAAAATGGCCGCGGCCAGTAAGCCACGCCTTGAACGTCATGTCGCCCCGCCTTTAAAGGGAAGCAACCTAGGTCCTCAGAATTCTTACACTACCCATGAACACGATAGTTGTCAAAATACACAAAATAATAATATATTAAAAAATATATATTCTTTTTTATTTTTTCTGGACTATTTCTGGATTATTTCTGGACTATATTGGAGTATTCAAACTTAAATTCTTCAAAATGACCATTAACAGATCAACACCTATCTAACTGGTTATGAAGAATGCGAAATTTGTCATTGCGTAATGCTATTGAGATTCAGCATGCGAATGACCAACAAATATAATACAGATTCTAGAATACTATCTGGAGAGATAGCAAATAAAAACGTTTTAAAATCCTCTTCCAAATACTCGGGACACTGATTTTTCTCCTTGTTAATACTCATACTTATTCACCCTTTTATCCTCCCTATTCTTTTCACGCCTCACTTATTGCTCTTTTCGGAGATATTCCTCCTTATTTCTGTCCCAGTGAGTTAATACCCTTTGAAGATGTAGATCTTCAAGTAGACTATTCAATGATTAGACTGTTTAACAAACAATGAGTAATCCCTTTCTTTGCTTTATATATAACTTCCTCTAGTTGACTACAGTCACACCTTACATTTCGACGATACGAGGAGTGATTATTGAGTATTTGCACATATAAAATGTTCACGTTGTCTGCATTCATGTAGATTGTAAAAATGTTTTTTGGAGAAAAAAAAAATGTTAATCAAATGTTAAAACGTGAAATTATGCCGGGAAACAATTTATCTAAAAGCAGAGAAAAGAATGTTTTCAAGAATCTCTTTAAACCTCAGCATTCACAGAGCTTTACTCCTGTATTCCCAAAAGCTATGGAACTATGCATGGAGATCATAATAGGGTGAGCTGCCTCAATTGCTACGGACCAAAATACACCTCTGTAGAGATCCCAGCAGTGAGCGCCAAGTCAAAAGTACAACTCGCATTTCAGATCTAAATCCATTTTCAATATATTTCAGCGCAATTTCCCTCATTATATCTATATACCAATTCCTATATAATTTATTTATTGTGGATTTTATAACAATATCACATACACGTACGGATGTATATCAAAATAGATATACTGTATAAACCAATATTTTTAGCGTACATATATTTTCGCGATTTCCGACCAGTTGGATAGGTTGGCGTGTGGTTATTTTCACGTTTTAGACGGTGTTTGTACACAAATGAATGTGCATCATATAGAGTGGACATTTTTGCGAAGCCCAAATCGCGAAATTAGCAAATACGAAACCACCGCAAAAATTTCAACTTATACCGTATACTCGTATCGATGAAACAATATCATTAAAAGCAGAGAAAATAATGTTTTAAAGATTCTCTTTAAAGATTCTCTTTAAACCTCAGCATTCACAGAGCTTTTTACTCCTGTATTCCCAAAAGCCATGGAACTATGGAGATCTCACTGAGGCTAGCTGCGTCAATCCCTACGGACCAAAATACATCTCTGTAGAGATCCCAGCAGTGAGCGCCAGGTCAAAAGTACAACTCGCATTTCAGATCTAAATCCATTCGGTCATACATATGTTGTGAGTAAGGGCATTTGACAAGCTGTGGTCTTATACCAGTCAACCTGTCTGTCAAGTTGATCTTGGCCGCGTTTCCACTGTCCCAAGTTTCATTGATCTCAAAATTCTAGCCCAATTAATAATTGAAAATACTGTACGTGAAAGCTTACAGTTTTGCTGGTGTTTTATTTATGGTAATTTTTCGACCATGCAGTCGCTAACATTTTCACTTACCATGATGTTCATAGAGTTGTTCAGAATGATCTTCAAAAACTTGAAGGAAATGATCTGCTAATGTCCATGAATTCGCAAAATGTCTGCTAAAATATTGGCTTCGGTATATTGTAGTGTATTATAGTGTACTTGCAAAAATTCCAAGAAACATGTACATAGCTTGAGATTATATATCAAGATTTGTAGATGAAATGCACACTGTGCGTATACTGTAGATCTTTCACTAATTGCATTCAGTCAAACTTGTCTATAGTGGCCACCCAAGGGAAACTGAAAAAGTGGCGACTGTAAACAGGCGATCTCTATACAGGCTCTAAGGCACATCTTTTCATCTGGAGGAAACCAATTTAAGTCATCACTGTAGACATGTGGCTGCCAAGACAGATTAAACTGTACATGTACACTAAAAAAATAGCTCAGGCTGGTTCAGAGTTGACTATTCCTCCTCCCCATCCCCCTATCCCNTTATACACATCTAGATGTGTATAAGAGACAGACCCCCCCCCATCCCCCCACCTATCAAAGAAGAGCTAGTAGTTACATAGTACAGGCACCCTTTGGAAGTCCAGTGACAGAACCACAACACATGTACATGTAGATATGGACAAGTGATGCATGGGTTCCGTAAAGTGAAAAAGACAGAACAGCTTGTAGAGTGTAGAATGGGTGCGGCCAAGCAATGGATCAGATCTAGATTTATCATATGTTTAAAATGCATTTTTGTTTTGTTTCCGATACATTCCCAGCAATTAGAAGAGCATTATTTGACATTGCTAAATCATTACAAAACCGGTTTAAATGTATGCAACACTTCTGAAGTATTAAAAACCAAGAATCTCTGCAAGTATATACCACAGAATAAAAATGAACATTTTCTATCAAAAAGAGTAAACAGATCAGCACTCAGAAAGCATGTGGTAACGGGCCAGCGAAGCGATCATGCTCTACTTGTCAAACCTACCTACAGAGGTTTATCTGTAAATGGTGCTTCAGCAAATCCATACTTTTAAACTCACTGATGGAATAACCATAATGAAATTGATATAGTTCATTAAACAAATTTAGAAGGACGATTTGGGATTATACATTGCTCTGAACAGTTCCATTGATAATAGGCGATTTAGGTGTATTACACCAAAAAATATTAGGAATGGCAATGAACAGACAAAAGGGCCGACTATACAGCCGAAGAAAGAAAAAACCCGGTTTTTAGGACGCACCTCATTTCAAATGAAACTAGAGCTCATCATTCATCTTCTTCATAATTCAAGAAATGTTCCAACCTAACTTATATTTAATATCATTACACTTCAATATTGCATTTCAATCAATGATATATAAATATAGGGAGGGAGATTGGCACAGAACTGTGTGTATATTCTGGGCATAAATCCACCAAATTTTTCGTAAAATTAAGAACAAATTTTTGAAAAACTTGAGTGTAATAAATAAGAATTCTTGCAGATATTTCAATCATTCTGCACGAGAAATGATACCAATCATTCTAAAAGTCTTTCAAAACTTGGTGAAACACCACCCATATCTCATGCAAGCTACATACAGCCTAGAACTAGAGCATGTTAAACGTAATCTACCATAACTAAAAGTTTATCTCCAGCAATTCTGTTGGTCCTCCCTCATCCTATGATTTGTTTCATCCTGGATAATGTTGTTTGCAAGAGGACGGCGGTATTTTGATTGCCAACCAGCGGGGAAGGTTAGCGAACCTATCCTCACCATCATGATGAAGATAATTACAACCAACTGCTTAATGCATTAGAGTTAGACCGCCTCTGTCAAGATATGCTGTGTGATGGGTACGCACATCCGCTCTCCCCTCATCTCTCTGACAGCATCAAACTGTCCTCTTCATTCTTTCAAACACAAACACCTACCTACACATACACACGTCCGCTCTCCCTAAATCTCTCTGACAACATCAAACTCTCATTCTCTCAGGGGCACACACACATATACACACACACACAATTTATCGCTTTTACAAAAACTTTACTTGGGTTATAATGCATTAGAGTTAGACCGCCTCTGTCAAGATATGCTGTGTGATGGGTACGTACATCCGCTCTCCCCTCATCTGACAGCATCGAACTGTCTTCATTCTTTCAAACACAAACACCTACCTACACATACACATGTCCGTTCTCCCTAAATCTCTCTGACAACATTAAACTCTTGGGCACACACACATATATACACACACACAATTTATTGCTTTTACAAAAACTTTACTTGGGTTATAATGCTTTAGAGGTAGCCCTCCTCTGTCAAGATATCTCTCGAACAATGTCAAACTCTCTTCTTCAGTCTCTCTTGAGCACATGCACATATACACACAAACACACACATACACAATTTATAACTTTGAGTTTGCATTGTACACACATACATGTATGCACACTTTATACATTCTCTTTTATACTCCTCATACACACTCTTACATGAACGTGCAACCTATCTCTGTACCTTGCAGACACATTTTTTTTTCACAAACACACACACACACACACGCACACCATCCATTCTCTCCTCTCTCACTTTCTTTGTTTCTAATTCGACTATATCCACCTAACCACAGGTATACAATGTATACACACACATGCACACACCGTTCTTGCTCTCTCCCTCCCTCACTCTCTCTCTCTCTTGCTCTCTCTCTCCCTCTCTATGTTGATGAGTCCTTGCAGATCTTGGGTAGATAGCAACCAATAGTAAACAAGCATTACACTAGATAATGAGCAGGCATATGTACAAAATGTTTTGTTTTAATTGCTAATTGTTTATGGGAAACGTGCTACATGTAAGATAACTTGGCATCTGGTGCATGAAAGTGTTAGCATCAATGTATCATAGTACAATTTCAGAAAAAAATATAATTGGCACATTTGCATGAGAGTTTCACATTGCAAATATTTTATCACATTTTTCATGAAATTTGAAGTCCACTTATGAGAAGCAACTTAAAAAATAAATCTGAGAATCCTTAATGATAGACATACAATTTCAACCGAGATAGCTGTGGGCAAATTGTTGAAGATCAGAAGTATCTGGGCTTCGAAGATGACCCCCTAATTGCTGTTATGAGAAGAAACAGATCACTTATTGACGGAACCGCCTCAAGATTCTGGTCTCTCCATCACAGTAATTTAATTTCTAATTTGAAGAAATTTGCACTTTCTAAAATAGTGCAAGGTGAAATCATAAAGTGATAATCCAACTATACACACAGTATAGTGAACCAACTGGCTTTTACATCCTAAAAACTGTTGGTGAACGGGGCAGCAATGGGACACCAAGCTCGACTAGGGGTGAAGCTGGGATTATTGTGCTGGTACAAATATGTAAATGTCTCTGATATATGTAGCTCTACACGGGTTTCCTGTTCACTTGAATGGACTGAACTTTCTGGAATAATGTTTTTTTGTATGTTGTTGTTATTTATTCCTGCAAAAATTATTATATTGGTTTTCAGGAATGGATTTGTAAGAGCACAAAACACAATTCCTTATTAAAGGCATTCAATGAATATAGAAGTAGAAGTAGAGAGCTTTCCAAAATGAATCAGAATACAAAGTCAAAGCCAAAGTCTTCAGTCTATTCAAATAAACAATTTTATACTTTGAGATGTTGTTAGATATAAAAAAAAAATATGTTTGTTGTCAAACCTGAAAATTCACTTTTCAGGAAGATTTTACCATAAATGCAGGGAGATCTTTCTCTTTATATCACACAATCCAATGGAGGAAATCAATGGAAGAATAAGGGAGATTTCTGAAAATCTGACATTTCTCACTAACAAATCAGTTTATTCTCTGGGAATCTCCAGCTCAATTATGGAGACTTGGTACCTCTACAAAAAGTACAGCAGACTTCCCCATACAGGTGTCTATTAAATCAATGTCAATCGAAGTTCAATCTTGAGAATATTATTTCAACAAACATGTTCAGACAGAAGTGTTTAATATTGACAGTTCATGTACCAAGTACAAACATTTGCCAAACCCTTTCCCTACCCCTTCTACAATAATGACTTCTGCAGACAGTGCTATTTCTCAATCTGGAACCGAAAATGTTTTAACCAATTCTCGCCAACGGCAGTAGGCAATATCTCACGATACCGTCAGTATAGATCTGTTGAGGTTTTGGAAGCTCATGCATGTGCTACATCTGTTATTTCGGAAAATTGCTCATTTTTCTTTTGTAATCTTCACCGGCGGTACTTGGTGCTGTATAAAAGAAACGCAGCTAATATCAGAAAATATCTAAAATAACGCTTTAAAAATATGATTTTATGATCTAAAACCTGGCAAAGTGGTATACATACGTCCGTGACTGGAAGTGGGTATCCCTACATGTACTCGACTCACACCAGTAGTAGTTTGATACATGCATTCTTTCTCTGCTTAAAAGAAGAGTCTACCCAAAAATAATAATTTTTTAACAGAAGCAGAAAAAATTATTGAGTAAAACAAAAAAGTTTGAAGAAAGTCGGACAGGTAAAGTTATGAATTTTTGAAGATTTGAAAAAATGGGCAAAGCAGTGGAAATCTCCAGAGATGTTGCAAATTTGATGAAATCATGGGTGCACAACTAACCAGAATTTTCATCATAAATATGGTGCAAAATTCATTATTTTTACAGAAAGTTGCAAAGTTTGTATGAATGTAAGCATGCAAATAGTGGACCTACATACATTTACCTATCATAAAGATATCCTATATGGTTAAAATTTGGAGGAAATCATATTTTTGAGGGAAAAAGCAACATAAATGGTCAGTTGTGCACCTGTGACGTCATCAGTTGCCAATTTGTCTAAATATTCAAACATTTATAACTCTCTTATTAGTTGTCCGATTTTCCTCAAATTTGTTTTGTTCTGTTCATCTATTTTTTATTCTCCTGTTGAAGAAATATTATTTTGGGGTAGCCTCTTCTTTTAAAAAAATATCAGTTTGTGCAGTGCAAGCCAAATTCTTTAGTTACTTTCACTACTAAATTAAAAACAATAAATATGGCTCATTGATCTGATTGTGATCCCATTGTCAGGTAATTAAAGAATCATTTCTTACTCTAGGTATTTGAACGACTACTTTGTAAATGGCTGATTTGAATCAAGACCAATTTGTAACTTAAAAAGCAGAAAGAAATGGCTTATCCAAGCTACAATGCACAAGTGGCAAGAAAATTGTCTTTTTATCTGAGACTACATTGTACATTGTACTATTGTATCTTCTTCAATTGTCATGGGTTGTGATAATATTGACTCTTCACACTACCTTCCCAAAGTCTCAGACATTTGCTGAAGTAATACCGTCTCAGAGGGGTTCATGCATTTCTAAACATTTTCTTTGACAATATTATGACAGAGCATTCGTCTCAGGTATTCATTCATTGCCACTTTGTAGCAAGCACACAAGAAATGAATTATACGTGCAATCCACAATTTATGTGCTACTGTTTGGTTTTTGCGTTTATCTTGTAGTTCTGCAAGTAATTGCCGAGAATTTCATTTAAATTTTGGATCGAGCCTAATTAAATACCTTTCTTCATACAAGTGAAGCCTAATTTAAAGAGACATTTTAGGAGAGTGTCCTACAGGGGACCTCACTAACTTTGAAGCAATACCCGGAGGGCTCTGGATTGTTGCTCAGAAAGCTGCTCTGTTAAAATGGTACTAGGGAGACCAAAATTATACCGAGTCTGAGTGGGGATCATTTCTTAGACTACACCAAATATGAAAAGGGATAATTAATGGCCTAATTGCGACCATGAAATATCGCTAACCACATCCCTTTTCTGTGTTGTTCCGAGGACTTCCTCTCACCTATGGTGGAATGGGTGGTCAAGGGCGGAATAGTCCAGTCAAAATATGTTGACAAATTAATACCAATCCAATTATGTTTATCTTTAAAAAAAATAGCTTGCAAAAGTAGCACAGGATCTGTTTAAGTAACTTCTCAAAATAAAGGATACTTATAATTTTCAGCTGTGCCAGTTAATGTACAAACTGGACAAAAAACAACTTCCTGCAGTCTTTGAAAATATGTTTATTAGAAATGACGCCATTCACAAATACCAAACAAGACAAAGAGAAAATTATCATTTACCACCGATGAGAACTCACTTAGCACAAAATACATTTATATACTTAGGTCCCAAATACTGGAATTCTTTGGATATCAATATAAAACAAGCCCCTAGTCTAAACATGTTTAAACTCAAGTTGAAAAGACATCTCATTGATTCATATGCCCTTTCATCAGCCGTTTCGTTTTCCTAACTATATACAAATAAACATGTTTTTTTTTCACAAAAAATATTTTCCTATAAGGCATTCGCCTCACGAATCAATCGTACAGCTGCGCCCGTCCCCCTCCCCTTTCCTTGTCCTTCTCTCTACTTCTGCCTTTCCCTTTATTTCACCATACCGTATGTTAGATGCATCTCCGGATTTCACCATTTCTTTATTTGTTATTCCTTAGTACGACTATAATCATTTTCTTTAGTGTAACATTAAGCCGGGGTGTGCGTATTACAAGCCTTGCTTCTTCCAGCACACCCCTCTATTTCAAATTCATAATCTGTTTTTCGTTGTATAATTCAGCCATAAACAATTATCGTAAATATTGGTATGCGATTTTTCTTTTAATTTTGTTTCAAATTTAATTTGCTTGATAATGTTCATGTACTACTTTCTTTGTAATATTGTATGTTTTTTAAATGGAAAAACAAATAAATCAAATCAAAATCAAGGTAAAAACCTCCTATTTCATACACACGTAGGTAATTTCAAGTACTACCTAATTTTTATTGCTTTTGTAAAATAAAATTGAATTGAATTGAAAGTAGGCCTATATCGTAGAAGCAATCATATTTGTTTCATACTTCATTAGAAGCATTTGACAGGTAAATTTTAATTTTCAAACAAATACAATGTAGAACTACAGCAAGTTAGCTTTCATTGATGAATGCTACTTTTTCTGTAGCAAACACAGGAAATAATCTGGGGTTTATAGCATCTTACATGCACACCACCAACAATTTCTAAATAAATTTTTGAGATCATACCTCATTCACACTAAACACGAGGACAAACCAAATTATTTTTCAGGCTGCATCAGACAATAGATCAGGAATATACAAATTGACCTGAAAACAGTTTGAGTGCCATATCAGACTATCGTTTCTGACTGTTCACTGGCTAAACTATTACTCTATACAATGCAGGCTTTAATAGGCCTATAGATGCCATTTCTTTTACTTTGCACATAGGCCTACACATACATTTTGTTGTAATCAAAATATTCAGTTCAAGTTCTGATCAATTTGTGGGAATTCATTTTAAGGTCATTACAAGAATCAGATAAATGTGTAAAATGTGTAACCAACAATGTACCATATTGTACAAAAACCATGACATTTGACCTGCATTATGATTTATCATTGGAGGGGGAATAAAGTCGATTTCTCTTCTGCATCCCATTTCAATTTGGCTACATGCAGAGAAGAGTCCAATTTCAATCTATAAATCAATTATTGCAACCACAGAGTTTTACCAGACAACCTTAACCCTTACAACTAACCCATTAAATTGTCAGTTCCATTACACTGCACAGGAAATCCACAAGCATTTTATTTCTATGGCAGACAGATTTATCATTAATTGGAGTATTAGAGGACACAATAAATGTCTATTGATTTTCACACAGGAACAGGAAGATATTCTAGCAAGGTTGAGATACCGATTTGGTTGAAAAATCATAAAAAATTAACTCATCCTAAAAGTGAACATCTCTACTGGCAGGTGAGGAATTGTGAATCATAAAGTAGAGATTCATATTATTCTTTTCAAAACAGGAGCAAGTTAAAGATCACTAAAAAAATGTCTTAGGAAACATGATTTACAACTACCTTGAGCTTGTCTGCAAGAGTACAACTGTCTTGGTCCAATTAAAAGTTGAAATTACTCAATAAATTCACGAAAACCGCTGGTTGAAGGAAATTAATACCACGACTGGGATTCGAACCATGGACCTCTGCATGAAAGGCAAGAGTCAGTACCACTACACCAAGACGTTTCCACATAGAAGCAACAGATGATTAGAAAAAGTAAGGACAACAACTTTTAGTTGCCATTTGTGGATATATTTTCACATTGTATACGTACATGCATTAAAGCTTGCTTCCTCTACTTTTCAATAGAAAAGTGTGAGAATGAGATATGATGGGATGAAAACAACTATTCTCCACCCCACAATCAATCACAATTCAATGAATTACACATGTCCCAGTGAACCAAGAACTACAGAGGTCAACCATTGAAGACCACAGAATATATCGTTTTTTAGGGCTCGGGAGGGCAGAGGTGGGGAATAAAATCATATTCAGGGAGCAGGGAAACCTAGAAATGACCTTTAATACAAGTTAGTAACAACTTTTTACACCTTTTTTGTGTATGTGTTCCATTGCTCGTATACTGCTGAGAATGTTACGGACAGAGCAGATTTTTTTTCCATTCAATGATTCAACCCTATATTTGGCAACAGATACATGAAGACGAATGTCGCATGGAAAAGGCTGGCAGAAGAAAGAATGAGATGGAAAATTGATGGGGAGATGGATCGAAACTTGTAGAAAATGAAAGGCACAAATTTGACAAGTGTCACTATCTTTGGTTTTCATAATCATAAAAACATCGAAATAAAAAGAAGTTTACTCTTGTCCTAAGGGTTAAACTCTTGACAATGTATTCTATGTTAATAAAACAACAAATACCTTACATCATTCCATACTTATGTATCAGACTGTGACTGGAAAAGGTAGACTATCAAATCACTTTTTAATCCTTATCCTTCACCTCGTAAGCTCCAGGCTAAACCATGCATACTTTCCTAGAGAACAGAGGTGAATTCCTTTAACCTAAATTCACATGGCATTATTGTACTTTCCTAAATATTAGAAATTGATATGCACATGTCATTGTCTCTCTGTCAATTTTTTTCATTTCCCAAAAGACTAGAAAACGTATTTATTCAAATTTGGTAGTACACAATCTTCCATTCATATTGTACCATATTGCCTCAAGCAAATTCCTCAGCAGTTGACATTTCTGCAAAGTGAATAGGGCTATGTTTCTTAGAGCTGTTCATAGGTTGTTCATAGACTCTACGAAAGATTAGTGACCCTTCCTCAGATGTAATTCAGCGATGGGGGTTGAGTGTAGGAATGGGTCATCGGTCAGTCCATAGAGTCATGCAAGGATCTACGTACAGCTTTATTATGAAACACAACCCAGGTTCTATTAGTTCGAGCCCTTTTGTCCTTCATCCACGATATTTCACAGGTGTAACATGGACACCAAATGAGGTCTTGAAACACCCCATGGGAGATCCTTTAAAGGTCCTCTGGGTTTAGTCTCAGATCCAAGTTTCTGACACCTCATCTTGAAAAATAGTGGTGTACGAAGCTACATCACATCGAGATGGAAAAGAGAAATGTTTAAGCAACCAACCCCAGGGGAATGGGATACTTTCGGTCCACAGGTGCAACATGGACACCATAGGGGGTCTTGAATCTTGAACCATCCTGATGGGAGATTCCCTTAGGGTCCTGTAGGTTAGTCTCAGATACGGACAGTTGAAGCCCAAACAGTCCTTAATGAGATGGAGAAAAGATGCTTCCAACAATGGTACTTGTAGGTCTTTAGCTACAGGACCTGCGGTTTGAAGTTAGTCTCAGATCCAGACCCTGGTAAAGCATAAACCTCATCAAAGTGCATGCAAATTTGATTCCCTTTCAATGTCTAAAAGATGTGGCAGTTTCAACTTCAAGATTTCCTACATTAACATTGAAATTACACATGTGTAAGAATGGGGAATAGGCCAAATCTGGATTGGTGTGGAAATGAGGCTATATCACCCACGAGGAGTGCTCATATGGTATGGATCAATGTAACCTGCATATTTTCATCAAAAACAGACATTTTGAGGACCATTAATAAGAGCAAAATACCATCAAAGGCATTGAACTTTTAGCCTCAAACTGCTTCAACATAAGTACCAAATACATGAAGTAGTACACAACTTTGGCCTTGATTTCAGCTTAAGAAATCAATGGTACAGAGTGTCAAAACTGTCAAAGTCAATGAACACTGGAAATTAACCTATTATTTAAGTGAAAGTGAGCTTAGGATTAAATCGATTTCAATCTACACTTCTTTGTAAGGTGGGCATCTATGTTAAATTGAAATAGGTAACTAAGTTGGAAAGTGTGAAAGGCAATTTGTGGTTAGTTCCAATTTGCACACTTCCTAATAAAGTCAAGTTTAGTGACACAAACAATATTGACCTCAAAGGCAAGAGATTACAAGGAATTATGCTGCAGACTCTCAAGAAATTAATTGCTTGATTTAGGTATTAGCAAGCACTCCTTAATTTCCTTTTAAAACCTAACTGTTTGTATAACTTACATCACATACTCAAAGTTAAGTTGTGTGATTATCCTGACATTGGAAATCCTATTCTTACATTCAATGAGAGCAATTTAGCCAACCTTTTTAATACCTTTTAAGTTTGTATGCCTAGTGAACTTCAAGGCTATTCATTGATACTTTGGAAACCCTATTTATATAATCCTACACCCCTTTTTTTCTCTTCAGTCCCACAAAGGCTAATCCATGTTGGCACTTTTAAACAAACCTGGGCAAGGAAGTCCCCTGCATAGAGGACACCTCTGGCTTATTCTCAATGCCACTTTATTGTCCGAGGGGATAATCTGATGGATGATCTCTTTCAGATTGAGAAAAGAGTCCAAGCTTGAGGTGGGGTGAGGAGAATAGATCTTAACAGATAATCTTTAATCCTCACTATCAAAGTGTTTTCACTTTGAAAAGGTGACCTAAGGGATGGAGGGTTGTATTTGCTCTGAGCATAAAGATGTCACCTAAAGTGTCGAACAAACAACATGATAACACACCATTGCTTCAGTTGAGCAATAAATTTACACTTCCAATGGAAATTTGCTAAAAAATATACCTGCCTATTTTCTTCATAATTTAAACCAAATTTCCTCATATGATGATTGCAGCTGTAAACATATGGCAATTTAGATTGTGACATTTAAAGAAAAGTAAATTTCCACATCATGAAACATCTAGGCCTATATCATGGTTTGATTTCAAGACAATTTCCTTCCAAGTTTTCACGCAAGACACAAACAGAAAAATCTTTTCTTTTCTAGTTAGTGTGGGGGGACAGGTGTATTCATTATATTTCATTCATATTATATATACATATAATCTTTTAGAGTAGCATCTTTTTTCCTTCATTTTCTCAAGCTTTCCCACTCTCTCTCTCTCTCTCTCTCTCTCTCTCTCTCTCTCTCTCACTCTGTGCTTCTATATTTCTCTTTCTTTCTTTGCTTTCTTTATATTTCTTCAATTGTATATCTATCATACATGCATCTCTTTTCCAGCTAAGATATAGAAAATCATCTCTGCGACTGCGGTTTCATCGGTAAGCGTTTCATCTACTTTGTATTCCTCACCTGGTGCACAGAAAATAAATCCACATCACAATATTGCTGATCGCAATGTTCACATATCCTTAAAGGGGAACTTCACCCAGACATTTGAGTGCGCTCATTTGATGAAGAAAAATACAGTGGTCAAACT
>BQKZ01001352.1:59050-75217 GCA_036244855.1 Temnopleurus reevesii
TGGTGATGTCAGATTTGCAATATTTCATCCATTTTGTAGAGATTCATAAGATATACGAATTAATATGATGCGCAAATTAATGTGACAGCACCATACTAACAATGCACTTGTCAAAGATATTGCCCTCCCACCTCACTTCCGCTAGCTACCATGCTTTACACCGATTTTCAAGAGGATGAAGGAGTCGGATGGTAATCCTGTTTTTATGTTGAATTTCAAGAATTCTTGTTTAACCCATTCAGGACAGGAATCATTTTACAACAAATTCAATCGCTCTTCCCTACCTATATTTGCAACATTCAAATTTGAAATTCTCCCTTTCTAACATTCCAACTAAATGTTATGTTACTATTGAATTGTCATCAAGAAGCGTGTTAAAAAGTTAAAAATTGCCAATTGGCATGAAAAATAGTAATTTTCAAATTAATGTCTGCGTTGCCAACTTAGGGATTTATGACCATTTTAGTGATTATTTTCATTTAAAAAATGATCTGCGTCCAGCGACAAATGGTGACTGAATAAAAATTGTCAGATTTAGTGTAGAATTTTTCTTCTCTTTCTGCTCATGTATCTGACAAGTATATTTTTTAGAGCACTACATCAAAACCTGTTCTATGATCCTGAAATGGCGAAATATTATGTAGCTGCATCCCTGCATGCCATGTTGTTTTCTATATGAAGGCAAATTGACCAATCATTTTAGGCAAATTTCTTGACTTCCTACACAATCATTGAGAAAATTTCAATCTTTGGTCATTTAGATAATCAGATTTGTAACTTTTTTTTAAAAAAGTTTTTTATTCACATGAAATGGTCAGTTACACCCAAAGATAATACAAAAAAAATGCATACTTTTCACATGGTATACAAATGTTGAAAAAAAATACTGATGGAGAGAAATTTTGCCCCTTATCTTTCAAAGATTCAGATAAAAGTGACAAATTTATTATTCAGATGAAACAATGAAATCATGATACAGTATGGAAAATGATGTTGAAATCAGATTAAGGCAATAGTTAATAATTGTACATATTGATATTAGAAAAAAGTTATTGAAACCCTCATAAATCTAGTTAATTTCTTATTACTTGCCCTACTCAATTGTGGATGGGATGTATTTGGAAAATTACACTCTTTTCCATTTTTTTTTTTTTTTTTTTTTTGGGGGGGGGGGGGGGTCTTCATAAGTCCTCATAAAATCATTAAAAAACTTTGGACAAAACTAATCTTCAAACAACCATCTTCAGGTGATCATTTAACAACTTCTCTCCCCCCCCCCATGAAGTCAGTTATTGTAAATTTTGATGTCTTCTTCAAGGAAAAGTATGCAAAAAAGTTTCTTGTATGTCTTGTACATTGTACATGTACATGGTTCACAGGATTCCACCCCCTGAAAATGAAAAACAAAGGGAATTGAAGGATTGTTTTATTGAATCATAATATATTTCATAATGCTATTTTTCAAATCCAAGTCAGAATTTTACAGTTTGTACAATGTAGCTTGGTAGGCATAACTTACATAAATATGAATGATAATCAAATAATTTGGCTTTTGATCTAAAACTTGAATTCAACTCTACTCGCGGATCTGTTTATTTTGTATTGCATCAAAAATCAATCATTTATTTTTTATATCCACTCAAGCTATTTGAATGACAAAATATCTGTTCTTGTGTAAAATGGTCAGTCACCTGTTGTGTTACAATGTATCTGGCATACCATTTTACTCTGGATAATGTAAATTCATCAATATCAATATGTTTTATTGATATTGTCAAATAACATATTGTTCATAAAATTTGTTTATAGAATGAATTTGATAGATTCAGTTATAATTATGTTTCCATGATATTTGTTCCTACCCAAATCACTTCAACTTATTTGACATGAAAGTGGGTTATAAAATTATTAAGATTTTTTGTCATTTTTCATTGAATGAAAACAAGTTAGGATGTTGAAATGTCCATTCATGTACTTAATTTGTGTCCTTTATGAATAGTGCCGAAAAAAAAAACACTCTACTGTAAACATTCCATTCCTCCTCTGTATGACCAACCATGTTATTATTTTAAATTTGACACCCAAACAAAATTTTGGGGAGTCTTGTAACTGCACCTTAAATTTGATTTCATGTTAATTGTGTGCAAGTTGTGTTTTGGAGAAGTGCATGTACTGTACAAGCCAATATAAAAAGATCAATTGAATTATTTTCATGTACAGCTATATCAGTCAATTAATACTTTAAAAGAAGAGTCTACCGCAAAATGATATTTTTTTAACAGAAGAAGATAAAATTGGCGAGCAGAACAAAAAAAGTTTGAAGAAAATAGAAAACAGAAAAAGTAATAGAAAAATGATAAATTTTATAAAGATTTGAAAAAAAATAGCAAATCTGTGAAAATTTTCAGACATGTTGCCAATTTGATGACATCATGGGTGCACTACTAACTAGATTTTTCTTTATATTTATGGTGCAAATGTCATCATTTGTTCAGAAAGATATAAAGAGTGTATGAATGTAAATACGCAAATATGTGATATACTTATCTATCATGTAGATATCCCATAGCTATAGTTTTGAGGAAATCATAGTTTTGGAGAAAAAAATAAAATTTCATAACATTGATATAACATTGAACACAATATATAGTCAGTTGTGCACCTGTGACGCACTTTGCCAATTTGTCTAAATATTAAAACATTCATTACTTTCTTATTAGTTGTTCGATTTTTCTCAAACTTTTTTTATTCTGTTCATCAGATTTTTCTGCTCCTATTGAAGAAATAAATTATTTTTGGGTGGACTTTTCTTTTAACTATAAAATGTGACGAAGCATTTTGGCAAAAAAGACAGTGAAAGCAAATAATTTTATGTAGTAATTATATCTAAAGAATGCTTTCACTTAACGGATATGTACATTATATGTGTATTTTGTTGACCTCATTTATTCAGCCAGCTGTTCAATTTAAAAAAAAATCAATAAACCCTTGTAATAGGCAAAGGAATAGATTGATACAGTTTACCTATATTTAGGTATAAATGCCCTTTCCTGTGACACTTATAATGTACAATTATAGAATGACAAATGATGTAATGGAGAGTTTAATTTTCAAAAAGACAAATTGTTCCAGATACTTCCCTGAATAAAAAAATCCCAACTAAAATCCCAACTCCCTGATTTGTCTGTCAAATTAAAGTTTGCAGACCAGACTAGTCACGATTGTCTGCCCCTATCGATCGATGAGCTCTTTGACACACAAAGGGAGGTCCCCTGCTGAACAAATGGACCGAACAATGAGGGAGGGGGGTGTTGCTAGGGCTAACAATGCTTGAGTATAGGGGAAGTGTTTGCATAGGTGAAAGCCCAGTGAGTGAAGATCGGGCCTATACCGATTGGAAAACAAATTAATGTTTGTAATTCATATGTGACTGTCAATTTCTTCAAGGTGCTGATGGGATGTTTGTGTGACTTTGTGGAATGAATGCCCCGTGTTGCTAGGGATGATGTAATAACCAAGTCTGTACTGAAGACATATGATGTTGTATTATTACTTTTAGACCTTTAAAAGACTTAGGGGGTGTTGTTCAAAATCAACTGCAAATCATACAGATTGGGAAACAAATTAATGTTTGTAATTCATATGTGACTGTCAATTTCTTCAAGGTGCTGATGGGATGTTTGTGTGACTTTGTGGAATGAATGCCCCGTGTTGCTAGGGATGATGTAAAAACCAAGTCTGTACTGAAGACATATGATATTGTATTATTACTTTTAGACCTTTAAAATACTTACGGGGTGTTGTTCAAAATCAACTGCAAATCATACAGATTGGGAAACAAATTAATGTTTGTAATTCATATGTGACTGTCAATTTCTTCAAGGTGCTGATGGGGTGTTTGTGTGACTTTGTGGAATGAATGCCCCGTGTTGCTGTAATGGATGATGTAACACCCAAGTTTGTTTTACTGAAGACATACTGTATAATACCTTCTAGACATTTAAAACAAATACAATGTGCACAATACAAGGACGACCAGAGTTTACTATAACATGAACAAGACAGAATATGATATCGATAGTGAAAAAACAACATTCAACAGCTTAGCATGTATGTTTGTTTTTTAAAAATTCCAATGAAAATGAGGAGCTAAAAATTCATATTTTGACATAGAGTCTATAGAGCAAGCTCAGAACAACTGATACTGTAAGGTCCAGTGATTTCACTGTGATCTCATTTAATTTACATGTAATTCTGTGCATCTTGTTAATTTCCACTTCAACATAACATAAAGTATAATCAAAGTACATGATATCTTGAAAATAATTAAGATCTGATGTAATAGATCATTGTCCTGATGTTTATAGCCATACAGGTAATCAATAAATTCTGACTCACACTGTATTTTTTTTTTATTCAATGCAGTTTTAATTTGTCGCAACGCTGCAACAAACAAATTGAAAGAAAAAAAGAAAAAAACATGAATCAGCTTTGTTGAATTGTGGTCATATTTTAGGGGGGGGGGGAGGGAGGAGTAGGATTTTTTTAAACATAGCCACTACACATATCCCAAGTTTTCTGTCATATCATCTTGATCACTGTACTTACAGAAATGCCAACTGTTCTAGAAATATATGCATTGGTCCTTAATTAGAATTCAAATAAATTCAGCTGAACATGTACGTTTTATATGTGAGAGAAAACACAATAATACTCGTAATCTTGGTCATTGCCCTGAGGTTTATAGTGAAAGCCCTGAAATTACATAGGAAGTCAATATTTAACACACAGAAATTGTTTAATTTTAGAACCAGCTCGACATTTAAGCATATTTTTATTTTGACCGTTTAGTCAGTGTTTGTGTACATACACTATGAATATTCTTCAAATAATTTGGACATTTTTGCGAGGCCAGGACCACAAAAGTTACAAAAACAACCCCCCCCCCCTCCAAAAAAAAAATTGCTTTATTACAGTTTGTAACATCATGTACTTATATTCCTAAATGGCTTGCCTGTCTGGTAATTACATCAGGTAAAGTTCCACACAAAGTATCTTCACTATCACTCGTGACTTAGTGACACAATTGTCATGGATGGATGGAATTAAATTGGTTGGAATTTAAAAGGCTTTTTTGATTATTCAAAGTCATAGAGTGAGCAAAGATTTGTTTGCACAGAGGTGCATTTATGATGACACACAAAAGGATTAGTCCATGCATAAAATGTAAATAAGATTATGACATAAAATGTATGCATGAAATCAAAACAAAAATTTGCATTAGGCCTATGATATAATGAAATTATAAGGCAAGAGGAGTTCAAAAGGTTTTATTAGGAATGTGAGTGGTTATAGTTCGAAAATATTTTCATTGAAGTGCATCAAATTTGGTTTGTAGTTTGATAATTCTTGTAATTTTTATTCATTATCATGTCAGGGAAAAATGGAAAAGTGCAGTCACAGAACTTTCTCTTAATGATCTATTTCTTTAATTTAGCATTTATTGAAATGTAGCAAAGAATATATAGTGCACTAAGTTGTTTGTACAATAAATAGTTTAATAGTTAACAGTGTCTGATACAGTGATATCAACAGTACCTTACATGAATTCTGACAATTTTTGGAATGAATGTTGAATAGGCATGCGTATTACACTTTACAGTCATTTTATCTGTATGAGTGACACAAATGATAAAATCTCTTTGGTGATTTTCTTCTAATTCTACATGTGCATTGGAAATGTGTGACTTATTTGTCAATATTGGTTAAATGATAATTCAACCACTTCATGATCAATTTTACCCAATGAAATGATGAACGTGCATTGTACACGTACAACTTAAATTTCAATTTATCACTAAAAAAATTGTATTTTATGAATAATTTTTCTGTAGCTCACAGAGTTGCTGGAAACCCCACCTTTCTTATAACCGATTAAAACCATATGTAGTAGTAGTAATTCAAGTTTTATTTTTTTTTTTAATTGGCTGATTTCTTTCTAGATTTGAAGTCTGGATCCTTCATCTCAAACAAGATAACAAGAGGTGTATCGATCATTAATGCAAGACAGATACAGAGAAAAACAGAACTAAGATGGTCGACGGGGACATGCCTGACGTTGCTTCCCCCCAAGGCAACGGGACTGTACAAATGAATGGAGGACAAGCAGCTACAAGTATGTACAATGTACTCTCTTTAAATCAATTATTTTTTGTTTATTTATCTTACAACAAATTCAATCACTATTCCTTTCCTAAATTGGCAACACTAAAATTCTAAATTCTCTCTCTCTTTAGAACATTCCAATTAAATCTTATGTATCCATATTGAATCGTAATTGAAGAGAGTTGATCAGTTGTCTCACGATGTGCAAACGTAGAACGTTAGTCTAGTGACGTTTCGGCTGCTATATACTGCTAGCCTTCATCAGACTGTATGAAGATAGACTATGCTGCGCTCGCCTTATATTGCCTCGGGAGAGGCCCGGAGCATTCGGGTGTATGTTCCTAGTGCCATGATTGGTTGCTACCGTTGACCAATCAGCGGTCGTGCTATTGCTATCTCGTGCTATCTCAAACTGGTTCTAACCGGTTCGCTGCGTGGCGTTGAATGGCAGAAAGCCACTCATTAGGGATGTCAATGCCGTTATCCCCATTGATATTGTTCAAATGCAAACGGATCTGAATCGCTTCTTTCACATGGCGTGTATACCAATGTTTGTCTTGCGCGACGCAGCTGACCTTATCCCAGCCGGGATGATGCTAGGCAGTCCAAGCATGCTTGGCAACAGCTGAGCCTTCGGTTCGCATGCGCTCCCTGACAGGTCTACCAGTCTCGCCAATGTAAACCTTATCACAGGTTGAACATGAGATCTTGTAGACAACTCCATCGCGCCTGTCAGGTAGAATCGGGTCCTTCGGGTGGACCAGTTGGTTACGAATGGTGCTATCGGATTTGAATACGACGCGAATATCACTCTTCTCCAAGCGCCGACGGAGTAAGTGTGCGATGCTACCGACATACGGGAGAACTACAGTAGACTTAAAGGGGAACCAACCCCTGGAATTATCGTGCTCTCATTGAATATAGAAAAATCAGATGAACCAACTGTGAAAATTTGAGCAAAATTGGACAACCCGTTCAAAAGTTATGAATTTTCAAAGTCACAGAGATTTGACGATCACTGCCGCTCATGGGGATCTGTGCGATGGGCAAAGTCGACGGAATCTGTGACGTCATGTCGGACAACTCCTCATTCAATTTGTACATAGAATATTTTAAAATTGTTCAACGTCAAATTTAGAGTGAGGTTGCATCATGAATCTTTTCAAAATACAAGCAGAATCAATACAGAAATACTATACCCCAACCAAAAATTGGCATTTTGTTCACTTTTCCGAGAAAATTTGAAGTTTTGTGTAAAGAGTAAATGAGGAGTTGTCCGACGTGACATCACAGATTCCGTTGAATTTGCCGATCGCAAGGATCCCCATGAGAGGCAGTGATCGTCAGATCTCTGTGACTTTGAAAATTCATAACTTTTGAACGGGTTGTCCGATTTTGTTCAAATTTTCACAGTTTGTTCATTCGATTTTGCGTTATATCCTTGTAGCAAGGTAATTCCAGGGGTTGGTTTCCCTTTAAAACGAGCTGATTCAGTAGATGCAGTGTTTATTATTTTAATATTTAACCAAAACAGGAATCAATTAACGTTTTTAAGTTCATTGGTCCAGTATATTTCAAAATACAAACAAAAACACAATTCATCAGCAAATTGCGACTATAGTCGGTGAATAATTACCCCGGCACACCATGCGTGGAGGAGCGTTTTGGAGGAGCTACATGTATAGTGATTGCAGCATGACTACACCACTGGCCCAAAGCCATGTGCTTTTTGAGCGCTGATCTATTTTTATACTTGTGGGATTGTAAATGGTTTATTCTGTCATACTTTCAGATATTCTTGGTTTCACAGATCAAAAGGAGTGCATACATATGTACATACATGTACATCTTAGCAGCTTTCCTGAATTGAAGATGTGTCATTGCTAATGCCTTTAACGGTTATATATTTTTCAGCACAATTCATATTGAAAGCAGCTTAGATTCCAAGTTTCCAGTTTTGTGGGTATTTGATGACATTTGAAAACCAAGATCTACATTTAAAAATCGAGTGTGGTTGAAGAAGTAAAAAGAAATTGTTATTAAGTAGATGAAGTAAAAAGTATTTGTAAATGTACAGTACATGTTTGTAAATATATACATTATGAAATTTTGAAGGCAATACTGGTAGTCATATTGATAACTCTTTGACAATACTTCTTCACAAATGAATGTTTTTTTTTTATTGATCAGCATTTAGTGCTCCAAAAAAGCTGAAATTGAAAATAGGCACACTGTGAAGAAATGAAACGTCTGTCTAGTATTAAAATTTAAATGTCATTTCATTTTCATTGATATCTTGATTGTGTCTATATATCTTCCTTATTTTTAAAATTTTTTAGTGTTTTTTAAGAATCTGAACGTAATAACATAGGTCAGACAACTTGGTTTGATATTTTTTACATAAGAATATCCCAATGTGTGACAATGTATGTAACTAGATAAACAAATATTATTTGCCATTTCAGATGGACCTGCCATAATTGATGTCTCTCCCATTCATGAGGATCCCTCCCCAAGAAAAGAGACCCCACCCCCTTCGTATAATGATGCCACCCAAGGGAAAGCACGTGGTAGTGAAGGAGCTAAAGAAAGAGAGGATGGAGGGAAGGAAGGGAAAGATGGAGAGAAGGAAGAAACAACAGGAACCAGCCGGACTGTTGGCATGTTTGAAGTGGTAGGTTGAATGATGTACAAATTTGCATTGAGGCCTCCTAATTAATGATCATTCCCCGGCTTTATCATGTTTGTTACACTAACAGCTAGTGCATATCTTTATGAAATCACTTGAAAATGATTCGTGTTTTACAGATACTACCTGTTTTATACATATTGAATTTCTATGAATTTCAATAGTCAAGAGATTTACTTTTTACTGCGTAACAGACATTTTTTTTATTTATTATCAATAGAATATCATATGTACTCCCATGAGATTTTATTTTGCACTTTAGATAAACACTAGAACAACTGGTATGTAGAGACTATATTAATATATTCTACTGCGCTTAAAAGACTTAATTAAAGTAAAGACATGAGTGGTAAAGTAGACTTATTATAATGGCGTGTCAAAGAGCTATGTTTTAAGCTTTGATTTGAATGCGTTTAGTGAGGATGAATTTCGTATATCAATAGGTAGTTTATTCCAGAGTTTGGGTGCTGCACATGCAAATGCTCTATCTCCTAGAGTGACTCTTGTTTTACGAGTTGTTGTCTGTAACAATAGGGTGTTGTGTGAGCTGCGAAGATTGTGCGTATGGTTGTGTGATTTGAATTTCAAGAGTTCTACAATATAACTTGGGGCTTGACCAACAAGAGATTTGTATACGATCAAAAGTATCTTAAAAGAGATTCTATGACGTACGGGCAGCCAGTGCAGATCCCTTATAAAGAGAGGGGTGATCCGAGAGAATTTTGATCGACCACATCTCCTGTAAAAGCTAATATTTTTTGCCTACATAAAGTTTAGCGAGCTCACTGAATTTCAGACTTATTCACACATTTCCGAGACGTTAATTAAACTTATTGGAAGAATATTACACACAAGTCTATGGACATTCTTATGAGGTAAAATTGTAGCAAATTCATGGTCGCGAAATTTGCTAAAATTAATTGCAGCAAAAATTTCAGCTTATACAGTTTTGTATTTGAAAAAAACAGTTTGTCGTTAATTATTTCTTACATTCAGTTATTAATTCTTATATCTTATCGATCAGTTTCGCTTTGCTACTGGACTCGATGTGCTTCTTATCATCCTCGCATTCATCGTCTCACTTGGTACTGGCACGGGATTGCCCGGCGTAATCCTTCTCTTTGGCGAAGTCACGCAGTCGTTTATCACCACGGCGTCGGTTAATTCCACGGACCCGTAAGTTTAATGTGCCAAGCTTTCATCGATATTCATATTGAGCCATGTATTCTGCTAATAAAGTTCATATGGCCATAAAGTTTCAAGTGAAAGGAAGTCACATTATTTATCGTTTCACTTGGTACTGGCACGGGATTGCCCGGCGTAATCCTACTCTTCGATGAAGTTACGCAGTTGTTCATCACCATGGCGTCGGTTAATTCTACAGATCCGTAAGTTTAATGTGCCAAGCTTTCATCGATATTCATGTTCAGCCATGTATTCTGCTAATCTAAGGGGGTGTGGCCAGAAATTTTCGATTGATAGGAAGTCGCGTTCATTGTTTCACTTGGTACTGGCACGGGATTGCCCGGCGTAATCCTACTCTTTGTTGAAGTTACGCAGTCATTCATGATCATTACCACAGCGTCAGTTAATTCCACGGATTCGTAAGTTAAATATATAGTGAATTCTGTCTATAATGGCCACCTGAATTTGTTCCCTCAAGATGAAAATGTGAATAATATAAGGCCACCTATCTACATTGGCTACTTTTTGTGTTTCGCTTAGGTGGCCACTGTAAACAGGTTTGGCTTTCCCAAGTTTGTATTGATTGACATACCGTATTCAACCATAAATTCTAAAGGGGGTGTGGCCAGAAAATTACAATTGATTGGAAGTCGCGTTCATTGTTTCACTTGGGACTGGCATGGGATTGCCCGGCGTAATTCTACTCATCGGTGAAGTTAAGCAGTTACAATCATCACCACGGTGTTGGTTAATTCCACGGACCTGTCAGTTTAATGTACCAAATTTTGACTGATATTCATATTCAGCCATGTATTCTGCTAATCTAAGGGGATGTGGCCAAAAAGTTGTAATTGATACGAAGTCGCATGAATCGTCTCAACTGGCATAGGATTGCCCGGTGTATTCCTACTCTTCGGTGTAGTTACGCAGTCATTTATCACCACAGTGTCGGTTAATTTTACAGATCCATAAGTTTAACGTACAAAGTTTTGAATGATACTCATATTCTACCATGTATTCTGCTAATCTTAAGAGGGTATGGCCAGAAAGTTGTGATTGATAGGAAATCACGTTCATAGGTTTACTGGGAGGTGGCACAAGATTGCCCGGCGTAATCCTACTCTTCGGTGAAGTTACGCAGTCATTATCACCACGGCGTCGATTAATTCCACGGACCCGTCAGTTTAATGTACAAAGTTTTTACTGATATTCATGTTCAACCATTGACATTGTAAAAGCCAATATTTTAGGATACCTGTATATAAAATTTAGGGAATTCACTGAATTCAGACTTTTTCAACCATTAGTGAGTTGTTGTCTTCACGTTTGAAGGAACATTGTACACAAGTCTATGAGAGTTCTAGTGAGTAGAAATTTTAGCAAATTCATGTCTGCGAAATTCACAAAAATAAAACCCCAGGGAAGATTTCAGCTGATACAGTATTCTGCTAATGTAAGGGGTGTTGGCAGAACGTTTCAATTAATAGGAAGTTATTGTTAATCGGCACATGCCAATCAAAATCAATGGGTGACTTCAAGTACGGTGTTGAACGCTGGTATTGGTGTTGCAGCAAAACTAACACCAGCCTCAACACCAAACTTGAAGTCTGTCGGTGTTTGGAGTAGACCTCGCAAGATTCTGACGTATTTCCGGTCGTTTCTGTATCACTTCTGTAAACTGACCAATGGTGTTTGACCTCAGTTTACGGACCGTTTTGCTCTCTCAACACCAACACCAACACCAACACCGAACACCGTACTTGAAGTCACCCAATGTTTCATGCATGTCGTGGTAGAAGAGCAGATCATGCCTGAATGAAGACGCAACTGATTTTAATTGATTTGCAATCAATCTGAACTTTCTAAAAAGACTCCTGTACATGTAGCCCAGTTGTACATTCAATCTATTACTTATCTTGTTACATAATGTATAGTTTCCCGTAGTGTACTTCTGTCAGTCGAAGGGAAATGCCGTAGGGTCATTCCAAGTCCAATTTCTCCTTACAGGCATGCACCTATGGGAGGCACAGCAGGGAAAATAAAAAGTTTCTGATTTGGCTCTAGATGTCTAATTTGGTTATTAATGATAGCAATATTGAAATGCCTCAGTGCTGACAAATATCGCCCTCATCTGCGATTTGGGCAATATTCGTTGTGTCGCCCTCAGGCTATTCAATGTTGCAACATAATAATAGCTCAGTTTAAAATGTATACATTTACATATAACATATTTATACTGTACAAGCCAATATTTTACCTTACAGATTTTTGCGATTGAAGACCAGTTTCACATTTTAGCATGTTATTATTTTCACGTTTTTGACAGTGTTTATGAATATATATGAATGTGTATCATATTGCATGGAAATTTTTGCAAGGCCAACACAGCGAAATTCACAAAATTAAAACTTCTGCGAAAATTTCAGCTCATGAATACAATATTTTATTTATCGTTTCATATTTTTCAGTTCTGGAGACTTACTAAGCTCTGTGGAGAACATCTACACATACTGCCTCTACTTTACTTACCTGGGTTGCGGAATTCTCGTCCTCGCTTACTTTCAGGTATTTATAATTTGGTTTAACCCATTCTGGACATTTAATTATTTCATAACAAATTCAATCACTAATCCTTTCATAAATTGGCAACAAAAAGGTTTTTGGTTATCTCCTTAGAACATTCGCATTGAAAACAGTTTTACCAAATTAAATCTTGATTGCCAAAAAGCCTGTTAAAATGTTTGTTGTTGTGCCAATTTAAGGATTTATGACAATTTGAGTGATTATTTCCATTAAAAAAATTCATTTATAAAATTCTCTGCAACTAACGGCAAATGGTAGTACAATAATAATGATCAGGTTTTGTTTGGAATGTTATTCTGTTTGTGCTGGTATATCTGGTATATTTCTAGAGCCCTGAATCAAAATTATGGAACGAAAGCAGAAAACGTGCTCAATTGTCATGAAAGCGTTTAAATAATGAGTCAGCCCGACCAACTCTCACTCATTGGAGGTGAAAATCACTCATTCCTACCCAATTTTTTTAAATATTTTTTTTCTCATTTCTATTGATTTCAGTTATTTGGACCTGTAAATTATTGCCTTTTCGTTCTCTTCCTCTTCAAGCGATAGACCAGTTTTGGGACGAGGGCGCCTCAGATTTTTAACTAGTTTGCGAGCTGCAGTAAAATTATTACCATAATGCAGTTTTTCAATAGTAAATTAGAGCATGTTCATAGTTTGTTTAACTGAAATCGACCTAGAAATGGCTTAATGATCGCAAAATTAAAAAAATCATGCTGAGGTCGTGCTTCCTTACACAGCATGCTTCACGTACAAAATGAACGCGAACTCACACACCACAGACAATACCACCGATCGCACCGCCCATTTCAGGACGACGCTCCCCTGTGCAAAAGCACTTAGCACACCGTAGGAATAATGGCTGATTGACGTGTTCGACGTAAAATACACAGAATACGAACAAAAATATACTCCTAATATCCTACATAGATATATTTAGGCATGTAAAGCAACTTGTGAACACATCAGCTAGTTTAACATCACTTTCTGCATCCCGCTCATTACGAATCTATACCTTTAAACATGCAATCATCCAAATCATTGCAGTGATGAGTCATCCCCATTTATTAGATAGAGCTGATTGGTTGCAAACAGCTGTTTTGATATACTGTGATGTTTCAAAACACATTTCATTAGTAAATCTCAATGAAGTTAAAGTTCAGAAAGATTTTGTAGGTTCAGTCAGATGTCAACCAACCAAGTTTTGTCAGCTCTTGTGAATCATTAGTAGTTATTGTATGTAGCGTAATTTTTACATGCTTTCAGTGGTGTTGCAGGAAATTTACTGTTAGTTGCCGTTGCAAGAAAGTTGCAACAAATTGCAAATTTGAATAGGGATTCTGATTAGCTCATAGTCTATTTTTAAATGATTGTTGATGTGTTATATCTATGGTATTTTTGTACTTCAAAACAAATCACCCTAACAAACTGCACAATCTCTTAAGCATTGCTTATCCGAAGATACCAAAGAATTTCTTGAATGAATAAGATTTAATTATCTTTCATGGTGTAGTGGTGTAATGGACATAGCTCTCACCTTTCAACCAGAGGGTCGTGGTTCGCGTCCCACCCATGGTTTTAATTTCTTCAGCAAGACATCTATCCACAAAGCTGCTCTCTGCCCAGATATAATTGGGGACCAGTAGGAGACAGCAACACGTTATCTGATGATGTGAGTGCCTATATGGTGCCCTTGATGCTAGGCATGAATTGCTGTCCAGTGACTGGGTAATAGTATCAGAAGCGCTTTGAGCGATCATATAGTTATGATGAGGCGCTATATAAATCTGTATTATTATTATTATTATTATTATTATTATTATTATTATTATTATTATTATTATTCTCCATGTCCAGATGGTGCTGTGGAATCTATCCGCTGAGAGACAGGTCCACAAGTTGAGGCTTCGGTTTTTCAACGCCATCCTCCGTCAAGAGATCGCTTGGTTTGATGTACACAAGGGTGGGGAACTCAATACAAGACTGGCCGAGTAAGTAGAGGATATGAGTTCATCACAAGACCCACTTTTATTTATTTATCTATTTATTTATTTATTTATTAATTTATTCATTTATTTATCTATTTATTCATTTATTTATTTATTTATTTATTTATTTATCTATTTATTTATTTATTCATTTATTTGTATGCTTTGGTTCAAAAGAATATCAATTTGAGTGAGGAAAATTTGGAGTTGATTTTTAAAATATTAGTATTAGTGATTTTTAAATCATTATGATCATTGTTACTATCATTGTTATTATTGTTATTTATGACATCGACAAGATCTGCAAGGGACAGAAGACAAGCTCGTTATCATGTTACAGTACATGGCTACATTTATCGCAGGGATAATTGGCTTCCTCAACAGTTAGAAACTAAAACTCTTGTTATCTTGGCTCTCTCTCTCATTCTCAATTAATATGATGTTTCTTATCTCCACCATGTAGCGACATTGACAAGATTCGCAATGGCATTGGAGACAAGCTCGGTATCATGCTACAGTACACGGCAACGTTCATCGCAGGAATCACCATCGGCTTTGTCAAGAGTTGGAAACTAACTCCTGTATCCTAGCTATCTCTTTCATTATCAATTATTAATGTTCTCTTCCCAACTATTCAGTGACATTGACAAGATCCGAAACGGCATTGGAGACAAGCTCGGTATCATGCTACAATACATTGCTACTGCCCTCTTTTTAATGTACATATTACTTCTCATTTCCAGTAATTTTAGCGTAAAATTTGTATGTATGTAAGATTTTGATTTGATTATTTTATGTCTTGCTTGTAAACAAAATGTTATTAGTCCTCGGACTTTTATTTTGTACTTTGATGATTATGATTTTAATAAACCTGAATTGAATTGAATTGAATTGAATTGAAAAAAAAAGGAATCACTATTGGCTTTATCTAGAGTTGGAAGCTAACTCTCGTTATCCTAGCTATCTCTTTCATTATCAATTATTAATGTTCTTGTCCCCGTGATGCAGTGACATTAAAAAGATCCGAAATGGCATTGGAGACAAGCTCGGTATCATGCTACAGTACACTGCTACTTTCATTGCAGGAATCACCATCGGCTTTGTCAAGAGTTGGAAACTATCTCTCATTATCCTAGCTATCTCTTTCATTATCAATTATTAATGTTCTCTTCCCAACTATTCAGTGACATTGACAAGATCCGCAACGGCATAGGAGACAAGCTTGGCATCATGTTACAGTACACTGCAACGTTCATCGCAGGAATCACCATTAGGTTTGTCAAGAGTTGGAAACTAACTCTTGTCATCTTGGCTGTCTCTTTCATTATCAATTATTAATGTTCTCTTCCCATCTATTCAGTGACATTGACAAGATTCGCAATGGCCTTGGAGACAAGCTTGGCATCATGTTACAGTACACTGCAACGTTCATCGCAGGAATCACCATCGGCTTTGTCAAGAGTTGGAAACTATCTCTCATTATCCTAGCTATCTCTTTCATTATCAATTATTAATGTTCTCCTCCCAACTATTCAGTGACATTGACAAGATCCGAAA
>BQKZ01001353.1:0-17137 GCA_036244855.1 Temnopleurus reevesii
TTTTAGAAGTAAAGGCCTTACATTCTTTTCCTATAAGGCTATTTTATTGAGAAATTGAGAGGTTCCTATGTAGGCTTTTTTTTTGGGGGGGGTGTCAGCTCATCCTCTCCTGACACACAAAGATGGTCTAAATGAGCTATTTGAATAGATCCATAAAGTCTTCAAAAATAGAGACAAAAAATCAACTAATAATGAGCAAATCTAACCAATTAACATTACATAAAAATTTGGAATTTCCCATTTCGCACAAAGGTCCCTGTGTGTAAATATCTTTTTGGTGAGATTGAGATTTGACAGGGAAATTTGCCATGACTTGTGTTTTTAAGAATATAAGATGAACAAAGTGTTAAAATTTGAGTAAAGTTGGATAATCCGTTCAAAATATATGAGTTTTTAAAGTTTGCATTTCCGAAAGGGGTTTGAGTCTGCGACCTTTATCTGAGTTGACGTCTCAGAAGTATCCAGAGGAAGATTTCATATTCAAAAGAGGGCTGGATGACCAAATAATGAATGTTGGAGGAGTTCGTTTCTGACTATACCCATACCCAAGGGAAATATCATGTTGTAGTACCATAATTCAAGCATATCTCAAGGCCGACTCACACCTTTGCATTTTTAGCCTGCTTTGGCCGAGCGCATTTGGAAATTAAAAACACACCTGGGCGCAGAAACACGCAGGTCATACGATGAACTTACGATTGGTCTACGCTACATGAGCGCAAACCGAATGTCAGTCCAGCGTCTGACCCGCGTATGCTGTGTGTCCCGGGAACGTTTTTAATCTCCAAATGCATACGCTGAGCCGACGCAGGCAAAAAACGCAAAGGTGAGAGTCAATCTTAAACGTATATGCATTAAAACGCACAAGTGGGAATCAGAGGAGCAGACTTCTTGTAAGTTCAGTTTTATTCGGTTTCATGCAAACAATCAATATTGATACAAACAAATATACAGAACTAACACTTACTACGTGGGCAGAAGGCCTATGTGGGCACAAAGACCTGTGACAATGTAATCAACCTTCACTCAATCATAAACAATAGCTTATTTGACACAAGGGAATTGCACATCCTCTATATTATGCATTAAAATGTTGGACACGGGTCGCACCTGGGACTTTCTTTTGTGATCATGAAGTTATCGTGAATGCTTGAATGAAGTTGTTTATTTTGTCCCAGCCCTTTGTCCCTTCTGTTCACAATGTCCATTTATCTGAGACGAACACATTTCTCATTATTACGTGAAACAAAGAGAAAATTTGGCTGCCAACGGAAAGTATCGTCAGCTTAAATATAATCGACTTGCAAATTGTGGAACGTTTCATACTTGTATTTAAAGATTAAAGAATCATGTAAAGTAGAAAATATTTTTATTTAAATGTAAGAAAAAATGAGAGAACCGATAAGGTTCCAGTAAACATTCATTCATATGATAGCCTCTTAATATATTACAGTCTAATCGTATGTTCTTAATTACTTGTAACTTTCAAATCATAGAAAATATGAGACTGTAGAATTCATGATTCAAATCACGAAATGGCAAGAAAATAAGATTACGAGGATGTTTTTCGTCATAATTGTGTGCAAATCTATTTTAACGAAATACACGAGAGAAATAACACCCATCATTATGAGCAGAAGGTAATAAAAGATTTGTACAAAGAACACGATATAAACTATTTCCGAAAAAAATTAAGTCGAACGCCAATTCAATGATCCTTTGTAATGCTATTCAAGTCGGAACCGGATTGTGATTGTTATTGTCGCACAATGAAATACAATGTGTGCGGATCTATTGTCCCATGACCCANCAAAACTAAAACTGCTGAATCATTTTAGGCAAGTGTTTTCCCAAAATATTTGTTCTTTTCTTATGAAAGAAGAAGTTCTTTTTGTTGATGTTGTTGTGTTCAATTTGGGTGAAAATTTGCGACCTTTACCTGAGTTGACCATACCAAAACTAAAACTGCTGAATCATTTGAGGCAAGTGTTTTCCCAAAATATTTGTTCTTTTCTTATGAAAGAAGAAGTTCTTTTTGTTGATGTTGTTGCAAGGTCGGGGTAAAAATTTGCGACCTTTATCTGAGTTGAAGCCTCAGTGGTATTTATCGGAAATGTTCATATTCAAAGGAGGGCTGGATGGCCAAATAATGAATGTTGGAGGAGTTCGTTTCTGACTATACCCTTACCCAAGGGAAATATCATGTTATAGTCCCATAATTCAAGCATATCTAAATGTATATGCATTAAAACGCACTAGTGGGAATCAGAGGAGCAGACTTCTGCTAAGTTCAGTTTTATTCGGTTTCATGCAAACAATCAGTATTGATACAAAAATATACAGAAAAAACACCTCATCCCACTATGAGCAGAGACAAACGCCTAGAACAAAGTAAACAACCTCCACTCAAGCATTAACAATAACTAGATGCACACAAAATTAATTTTAATCAGTTTTATTCTTTGGTAAAATGCTGAACAAGATTCAAATCACGAAATTGCAGGAAAATAGGATTACGAGGATGTGTGCAAAATCTTTTTTAACTAAATACACGAGAGAAATGACAACCATCATTGTGAGCAGAAGGTGACAAAAGATTTGTACAAAGAACACGATATAAACTATTTCCGAAAAAAATTAAGTCGAACGCCAATTCAATGATCCTTTGTAATGCTATTCAAGTCGGAACCGGATTGTGATTGTTATTGTCGCACAATAAAATACAATGTGTGCGGATCTATTGTCCCATGACCCACTTTATCTTACGAAAATAGAATACATCGTGTTAAAGTAGAATTCAAGAATTCAAATATAGTATAAATGCATTTAAAGGAAATTTTCTTCCTTCTAATATTCTGAAGAGAAATGTCAAAACAGTTGTTTCACGAGTTTTGTAAATAATTAGGGTACATACTTTCGTTTGTGTTCATGAATCTATTGTTCAGGATTGAATGAAGTTGTTACTTTGTCCAATTCCTTTGCTCTTTCCATTCATAATGCATATCAATGGCATGAACATCAAAAACAAACTTTGCCGATGGGAAGAGGAATCGTGACTAGATGCAAATTTAGCTGATAAATCAAATAAGCATTTTACGACAGTATAATCAAGGCTGAAAGCAGTCCCATAGCTGCGTAAAGCGGTGGGAAATACGTACGTTTGTGTACACTCTCAAAAGGTTTGACTGCATGCTTTAAAAATATCACTGAATATTGGTTGAATGAGTAAAGAGTAAACTTCAGAACAACATTTAAGATAATGATAATAATAATACTTAGACTTGTATAGCGCAGAAACTATATTAATATATTCTACAACATGAATCAACCATTAGCATTGGTCGGATAGATTTTAATTACATATTTTTGTGGATAACATGATGCCGAGTGTTCTGTAAACCGTTACCCAATTATGTATTCATATACGCCCCGACAGCCCCATCAAACAAACTGCAAGTCTTAATCGTTTATTCTTTATCCTAATTCTCGTATCTTTGCACGTTTTAATTTTACTGTAATTGTTTTGTTTTGAATTTGCCGAATAAATTATGATAATGATATATTATGTGTTTTAGCAGCTTTCAAATGGAAATGATTATCAGTAATAATAATGAAAGATTTTTACATAGCGCATAACACAATCATACGAAAGTCCCTATGCGATTAGTTAGTAATTAGACGTCGTTAATAAGATTAACTATATTGAACAATCCTGGCGAATTTCGAAGTTATTTAGGGCCAGATCCCCCCCCCCCCCCCCCCTTCAACATACATAAACAAAAACAAAATGATGTGCGATTTATTCTATCGGATCAATTTGTAAATAACCATCAAATGAATTAGTTGCCAACAATCAAGTTGAGAGTAAGTTGCAAACGTATAAAAGATCTTGGACTTATCAAGCACATTTTCTAAAGACACATGACATTGTAGAATCGGAAAATGCGCTTTCCATTCACTTACCGTATCCCAAGATCTTACTTAAAGCCTGCGTCACACCTTTGCGTTTTAAGCCTGCGTCGGCCAAACGTTTTTGGACATTAAAAACGCTCCCTTTACGGACAGCATAAGCAGATCGGACGGTGGACTGATGTTCGATCGGCTTGTGCTCAACGAGCGTACGACGAGCGTCAGTCCACCGCATGACCTGCGTCTTTGTGCGTCAAGGGAGCGTTTTTAACTTCCAAAAACGCTGGGCCGACGCAGGCTGAAAACGTGAAGGTGTGACGCAGGCTCTATAGATAGATTATGTATCCATGGACAAACGAATGGATGCAATTAGCTCTAAAAGCAATCACATATCAAATGTCAGTAAATATGAATGGAGCTTTGACAAGTTTCGGAAATTATGCTGCCTTTGGGGCGTTTCTTATATCGGTGAGGAGAATTGAAATCCAAGCATCTTCAAAACAAATATTGTCACGAGCTGACACGGAACGCTCACGTTATACGTAGTCATGTTAGTTTTAGGGTGGAAATGCGAGTGTAATTATATGGAACGCCATGTTTGCCAGAATTCGTATATATTTGTAATGATACTCAATTTCATGTACGTAAACAAAAGATAATGCAGTACTATTATCCTGGCTTTAGCAATAGCAGCTTGTGAGGCTCTAAAGCATTTCAATGAATATATTCCTACCAGGTACCTATTCACCTCACCTGGGTTGAGTGCAGGACAATGTGAAATAATTTCTTGTTGAAGGGAATTAACTCCATGGGTGGGACTCGAACCATGGACCTCTGCATGAAAGGCGAAAGTCAGAGCCACTATACACCATGACGCTTCCACACGAATAGCGTTCTATATAATCAGCTTGTCACTCCCAGCCTTCGTTTGACGGAAGCATTCCATCAACGATAAATTAAAGTCGGATTTCAAATTCTAATATTGTACATATTTTTTTTTCACATCCTCTTCCCATGCAGATTTCTTGAATGGAAAGGAGAATCAGTGTCTATAGCCTATAACTGGAGAAGCAGAATCCTTTAACTGTGACTTTCCGGTAACACCGATGACGGGTCCCGTCGTAATTCCTGTCACGATGTCATCCACGGTTTCATCGTCGACGATCACGACCGAGATCGAGGACGTTTCAGCGACATCGTCGTCCACGGGTGTTCTAGGCTCTGCGTGTGACGCGCTGAGGGATACCGACTTCAATGCCTACCTTCAGTGTCTCGCGCCCCTCGTCGCACCAGATGATGAGGACGATGAAGAGCCGTTCGATTTCTTCAACGGTTCGACGACCTCCGATTCGGATTATCGCAACATTGGCAGCTCCCGGCCGGTATTCATCTTCCTCTACTCGCTCGTATTCGTCGTCTCATTCGTGGGAAACTTTGGTGTGTGTTACATCGTGGTGCGGAAATCGCGCATGAGGAGTGTGACTAACTTCTTTCTCGCGAACCAGGCGCTTTCGGATGTCCTCATGGCTGTGCTGAATATTCCTTTCGTGGTGACGAAGCAGCTGACGAGCCAGTGGGCCGTGGGCGCCGTTATGTGCCACATCGTGGACTACATGGGTGTTATGTCCGTGTATGTATCCACCTTCATCCTCACCATCATCGCCATCGATCGCCATCGAGTGCTCGTCCATCCGTTACGACCTCGCATCACCATGTCCACCGCGATCATCATCGCGATTTCGATCTGGATTCTTTCTTTTCTACTCGCGCTGCCGTATACTGTGTTTGTAAAACTCGTGACGTATCGGGTTGGCTACACGACTGGATACACCTGTATCGCGAGCTACCCTCAGGATCATTTCACGACAATTGATAGCGTAACAGCTTGGGGCACGCTTATCTTCCAGTATATTCTTCCCTTCACGATCATCGCTGCTTCCTATATCAGTATCGGCCGGAAGCTATGGTCGACACGAGCCGTAGGTGACACCATGGCCGCCCAGCAGGCCGCTACGGCTCGCAGGAAGATCCGCACTACGCGTCTTCTGGTCCTGGCCGTCCTGGTGTTCGGTATCTGTTGGTTGCCGCTGCACGTGTACCTGATGGTGATGCGGTATGTCTCCCACCACAAGGATGCCTTCACCTACCTATGCTGCCATTGGTTCGCCATGTGCAGTGTCTGCATCAACCCCATCGCGTTCTGCTTCCTCAACGAGAGCCTTCGGTCGGACCTACGGGTCACGCTCAGCAAGTTCGCAAGTCGCATCCGGGGCACCAAGAACGACGGGGTCAACAACCAGACCCTCTCCCAGGTGGGGAATCCCCATTCCGTGACGCACCAGTCCGGATTGACGTCGGAGGCGCCCGGATCGCCCCGGATGGTGCATAAACGATGCGGACCGTCAGATGACCGGAATGGCAATATCATCATGGTCGCCGCCATAGCTGGAAATGACGACCTGCTACAGGGTGCCTCTCATGTCTAAAGACTGGCGCAGTCAGACCTTATTGATTATAGCCAACGCATGCCGATGGAATACTATTGAATGACGTTGAATACGTTCGGCTTGCACTCATCTAAAGCCGACCACACACCTCACAACCTGCTTACTATCCGATGTTTGAAGAAAGTGTAGTTATACCTCTAAGAAGTGTTTGAACAAATGGAAAATCTTTGATTGAGATTCTGAATATTCAGATTGATAATAAAGTCGAGAAAATTGCATACTGCTAGCTTTCTCATTGGATGGAACACAAAACTGGCTCCGAGTCAAAAGGAAGTCGGAAGAGTCCGAGCAGTCTACGATTTACAGCAGAATTGTCAATTGTATCCGTCATAAAGTTGATTCACGCATTGAAACTTTAGTTTCAGCATTTATCCGAGTTTTCAGAACAAGACTCGTGTAGATTTTATTTGTGAAAAGAAGGGTAATAATTTTCATTTCTCAAACGGGTCATAAGGTGGTCGCAAGGTGTGCGGACGGCTTTAATCAACCAATCTCTGAACTTCGCAAAACTGCCAAACTTTTATACATATCTTCGAAATATTTTGGATTTGCGATTTTTACTATCTTGACTAAGGGCAAATGTTAGAGCTGAGTCATACCTTTGCGTTTTAGCCAACGTCATGGCTCAAAGAGGTCCCGGGAATACAGAATTGCGGATGGATGACGCTTGTCCAACGGTGATGGACTTAGGCTACTCTCGACGTACGCGACTCGTACGCAACTCGTTCCTCGGTTTATTTGCGTTCACGGAGCATCTTTTATACTTAAGGACGTTAGCCGAACGTTGGCTAAACGCACCGATGTTAGCGAGCCTTTAACATATATTACGGTCAACATTATTTTGACTGAAACGGGCTGAAGGGTGATTTTTATATATGTCAGTTCCTCTGATGCAACGCTGTAAAATCAGATAACCCGTCCAAAGCACAGCTAAAGGACCGATGTATGACACTTGAAACTGAATATTAGCACACTTAAAGATGTCTCGTCGCTCATCTTGGCAATCTTACAAGGCTCTTCAGACTTGTGAAGAGGCTAGTTTTTTGCGCTTGGATAATCTAATGTGAACCGATTGAGAGTTCACAGTGGCGTCATATGGGTGTCATGTTTCAGGGCAGAAATGAACATAATACAGAGATGCCAACGGTTTCGGGATATTTATGAGGCAAACATTAAATGGGACTAACGAAACAGCTGGACATTGAGACGAAACAGAACAAATTGTTTTCAGCAATTCAATGGGTGACTTCAAGTACGGTGTTTGGTGTTGGTGCTGGTGTTGAGAGAGCAAAACGGTCCGTAAACCGAGCTCCAACACCGTTGGTCAGTTTACAATAGTGATACAGAAACGACCGGAAATACGTCAGAATCTTACAAGGTCTACTCCAAACACCGACAGACTTCAAGTTTGGTGTTGAGGCTGGTGTTGGATTTTGCTGCAACGCCAACATGACCAACACCAGCGTTCAACACCGTACTTGAAGTCACCCAATGAATGAATTCAATGAAAATACATATCACACATATTCCAGAACGGTTGGCATTTCTGATTATGTTGCAGAGAGCATGGAGAGAGTGAACACAATTCTGTAGATACCCTGTGCTACGGTTTTCCTTGAAATGACCGATTGTCATGCCATTCGAGGAGCGCTCTATTTGTCAAAATACAAGACAAAGTGAGATTGCATTTGCAAGCAATTTAACTTTTGATTGAAATTTTTACCTATTTTGTATTGACCGATATATGATTTGCCAAAAGAGTTCTGTAAAACGGCCGATTGGTAATATACTTGACCACTCTTTTTGAAAACACAAGATAAAGGAAGACTGCATTTGCCAGCATTTTAACTCTTGATTGAAGTTTTACCTATGTTGTATAGGTCGAATTCTGCTTTGCCAAAAGAATTCTGTTTGCCAAACGAAAAGGTTCGGTTGTCCGCGACTAACGGACCCTTTATGAAAGCGGTCCGACCTGGGGCCTGTAACATAAAAGATGCAATTAAACTTACAATAGATATTTATCGTAAGTCTATGGCAAAATGTGTACCAAAGAAGATACAATTAATTGCAAAATTAATTGTATCTCTTTATGTTACAAGCCCCTGAACTCTTATTTGTTCTTTTTACCTTTTAATTTACAACAAAACGAACAGACAATTTGTACGTAGATCTATGAAATACAACCTTGAATTATTTTTTATTATTTTTTCCCTGGTCTCTCTTTCGATAAATTGTATAAATCTGAATAGTAATTGCAGATATAAAAATATTTGGGGAGTGAGTATCGTGATGGCAATACATGAAGATACTGTTGCAAAAATTTGAATGAAAATAGTACATTTGGTTATTCTATACGAATGCAGATTAGCGTGCTCTATAGAAAGAATATATAATAATGTATCTATAATCTAAATAAAAACTCTAGCTTTCACGTATTACATGTATCTTAATGGCGATCTATGATTTATCGTGTAAATAGAACAGACTATCAAAATGTGCATAAAATTAATGTAGAGGTTAATTCCATTTTTCACTTTGTACTAACGACTTTGTAACCATGACAACGCCTTTAATTCTGCCTATGCATGATCTACGTAGCTTCTCTCTCATGATCACGTGATTTAGATTATGATCACATGATCTCATGATCACATGATTTAGATTATGAATCACTGTGAGCAGAACGGACAAAAGAATTGGACAAAATGAATATCTTCATTCAAGCCTTCACAATAGCGTTTTCATCACCCAAAGAAATATGTTCCCTCTTTATTCACTGAACAGGTGCAACATATGTTGTTCGAAAAAATATGCATATCGCAAGAGGGAAGGTAATTTCCTCTGTTTGCAACTAGCTATTGTGAATTTAACTGAATTGAATAAGACATTTATTTTCTTTTTTTCACAGACATAATCAATGCAAAATAACATGACAACGTGGTAAAACAAACGGAGGCAAGTACCCTGAAAGCATAGTTTGAGTTGAGATCGCCTTTACATGGGAGAACACGGTATAAAATATTTCCGCAAAATTAAGTCACATGTCAATTCAGTACTCCTTTGTAACGGTTTTCAAATCGGAACCGGCGTGTGATTTGGGGTCCACACAGTTCAATACACGGCGTACGGATCTATTGTCCCATGAACCACTTTATTTTGCGGAAATAGTTTATATCGTGTTGAAGATATTTCCTTTGTCCAATCGATTGTCCGTTCTGCTCACAGAACATCCTAGATCGGTTACGTATTCTAGTATGTATATCTATTTTACATCTCACAAAAACAGTACGAGCATCTTTGTACTATATTGTAAATAAAATCAGGAATTTATTCTCTTCAATAACTGCATTGCAGCTGTTATTTTCATACTTTCGACACGTACATGTATGTCATAAAAATGCATTATCATGGGAAGTGCTTCTTAATGTTTTTAGTATAAAAAGATTGTTATATCAGGGGCCTGCAAGATAAAAGATGCAATTAAACTTACAATAAATATTTATCGTAAGTCTATAGCAAAATGTGTACCATACAGATATAATTACCTTTCAATTCATCTATTTTATGTTACAGACCCCTGATCTAAAACGAGATTAGTAAATTAAGGGGGTGTTATTCGAAATTTGCGATCAATTGCAAATCAATTGCAAATCAGTTGCAAATTAGTTTCATTCGCTCATTTTCTGCGCTCTGTACAAGACGCGCATAAAACAATTATTCTGATTAGCGCGTGCCGATCAACTGCAACTTGCAATTGATCACAAGTTTGTAGCAACACCCTATGATTCTAAAGTTGCAATTGATCGCAAGTTGCAGTTGATCGGAACCAGCCAATCAAAAGCATTGTTACATGCGTGTCTTGTTCAATGCGCATACCATGCGCGACTGAAAATGCGCGTTACGATTTGCAAAGTTGCAGTTGATTTGCAATTGATTTTGAAAAACACCCCCTAAGACTTTGCGCCCTTCCCCCTCCCATTACCTGCCAAAAGTATTTTTCGATAGCGAGGTTGAACTACCTGTTCTCACCCAACTTTGCAGAAGTCTCCTGCATTTACATGAACACCAAAGTGCATTCTCCTTTCGAGTGCGTTCAGCGTCTGTCCCAAGACGACTCGATATCAGAGCCCTGTATTTATTTATTCACAACCACGCTCATCGAATACTGAACCATCATAAAGTACAAGCGACAAACATGACGAATCTTTTATTCAATTTCATGCTTTCAAAATATTGCTTTGATTATGAAGACACGAGGGGTCCAACATGCTCGACAAACAGAGGAAAACGATGGTAAAAAAAAAAAAAATGTGTGTGTGTGTGGGCGCGTGTGTGAGTTGTGTGTGGGTGTGTGTGTTTGAATGTGTTCTTTATCACATCGTCTGTTTTTGCAAAAGGTGTAAAATTGCATTGGAGAATGAAATTTGTGTGTGTGTATAGGTGTGTACGTATGTGTGTGTGTGTGTATGTGTGTATGTGTGCGTGTACTTGAGTGTAGGTGTGTGTTATTCAAAATGTTCAGCCGACGCGACGCAGGCTAAAGCACAAAAATGTGAGTCGGTAGGCCTACCTCTAATAATTCCAGAATTTTAAGCAATCTGCTGACAAATAAAAATATTCATGCCACCAATATATAAGCAAGATCGTCGCTATCAGCTGAAGGCTGGCTCACGCACTTGCGTTTTTACCCTGCTTCTGTCCAGTGTATTGTTTACAATTAAAAACGCTACCTGAACGCACAAAGACGCAGGTCATACGGCGAAATGACGTTCGGCGTACGCTCCTTGAGTGCAAGACGAACTCTAGTCCATCGTCTGATCAGCGTATATATACTGTGAGCTCGGAGGACGTTTTTAATTTAAAAAAAATGCTGGGCCGACACCGGCTAAAAACGCAAAGATTTGAGTCGGCCTTTAAATGATGTTTCTTGGCGTTTTACTACGAAGAAGAATGTCACAATCTCTTTTGGGAAAGGGATTTTATAATGTCTGATCCCTGATCCCGCCGAGCAGTTCAGATACATGTGATATCCCTAAGCAGTATCTTGCATGGTAAAACAAGTGAGAAATGGGAGTTTGTTTCTTAAAAGCAACCCCCCCCCCCCCCATCCTCTCATACCTATGCAAATAGACCACTTTTGCAATCATTCGCATTCATTCACGATTGCACCAAGATGAACTGTGTACTCAGCTATCAAAAGAGAATGGCAGGACAGAAAGCCTTATGCTACTTGCATGCATTAACGTTGCTAGGTTGGACAAACATTCTATCTTGACCAACCTAGCAAAACAACATCTGTATGCTCTCTCATTCCGTATATGGAAATAGGATTATCTAATAGCGGGTGAATAAAATAGTTCGTCATTGTGCCTTTGGCAAAGAAACGTGTATAAAATTTGATGATGTGGTCTATTGAGGCAGACGAAGGCTGACGAATAAGAAAAATGCACACATTTTTTTTTAATTGTATTAGTTTTCCAATTTATATCAACCTATAACTGATCATGCACTTAAGTTTGCGATTGATTGCAAACTTCTCTTATGTTACAGTCCCCAGATGATAAATACAGTGTACCATACATACGAAATTCGCGGGCATTTTTAACATTCTTCTTAACCGTCAGCCTTCGTCAACCTCATTTACATATTAAGTGTAAGGGGGGGGGGGCTTTCAGGCTTTTTCACATCTTTGAGTTTATAGCCAATGCTCACCCAGGGAAGCTCCATGAACGCAATAATACCGAGCATGAGTGTTTGAACCTAGAAATGTTTTTAAAAAATTCCCTGAACCAGGAATTGCGCTGAACAGACGCTTGGTTGACGCTAGCACGTGCATAATAGCAGCATACGTCAAGCTAAAGCCAAGCGAACTTCAACCGTCTTCCCTGTATTTCTGCGCAAGGACAAGGAGCATAATAAGCCCCGGTCACATAGGACCCCGGAAGCAACACAATTCACCCCGACTCTTTGTTAATTCACAGTTAACTGCCTCAGAACAACGAGTCACGGTGGATCGTGTTGCTTTCGGAGTCCTATGTGACCGGGGCTTAAGACATACACTGGACAAGTGACGTACGCTGGCTTCAAAGAAAAACATCGCGACTGTTCCGTATGGGTTCGTCACACATACAGGCTGATCCCACCTTGTTGTCGAACTGACTGATCTTAAATTCGAACTATGAACTATATAGTTATTTTCTGTTTTAATCAATGAATTTATGCAATTTTAGTAAAGACAAATCACCTCCAAAGAGGAATTTCAAACGGATCAAGACAGTGATAATAACAATTTTAATTCGGCTTGAGAGCAGAGCGGGATGAGTTTGTAGGTGTGACAGTCTCTGTCACACTTTTCGGTTCAAAGTCAACGTCTGCTCATATTTCATGAAATTTGAAACCGTCCACTGGTAACAAAGATATAGAGAAAAGACGCTTAGCTGACGCTATTATAAGTATTCACTACCGAATGCGCTCGGCGAGCTCTTTCGTCGAAAGTCATAAGTCTTCCCTGCGTATATATGCATTCGCAGAACGTGTTTCAAATTCAATGAAAGTTGGACAGACGTTAGCAATTAAGTCAAAAGTGTGACGGGACTTTAAAGTGGGATGCTCTCTTTTGAGTCCGCTCACAATGGTCGTCATGGCGATTTAAACTTAATACCATCTTCAAGATCATGTACCTCATCGTATGACGTCCGATAGGAAACGCATCCGTTTGGAGGGGGAAAACATGTTTCGTGATTTAATGTATCAAAACATACAAAGGGAGAGAGATATATAAGAGAAAGTGGGACATAATGCCGTCAGCGATTATTAGCCGTACATCTTTGCTACGTCCGAGAGTTAAAAGGAGAAAGTACGCCGAAATAATCTCCCTTTTTCAGAAGAAGTACAAAAAATCATTTGAACAGAACAAAAATCGAATGGGGACATTCAGATTACTCTCATTTTGAGATATAAGACAGCGAAAAATGCGACGGATTTACAATTAGCACCTTTGCCCTTGATTTGTGGCAAAGTAGAAGCTCATATCTTCTCATTCAGTATAAACGCGCGTCTTTTTGTATGCGTGTGGGGATGGGTGTGGGTGGGTGAAAGTGTGTGATGTGTGTACGGGTTATGTGTGTTTGTTAGTGTATTGTCTTTATGTGGAACTGTGCGTATATGCGTGTTTATGTGAGTTTGTGTTCGTGGTTGTGACGTTCTTGAAGGACGTGTATGTGCGCGTGCGTGTATAGGTGTGTGTGTGTGTGTGTGTATGTGTGTGTGAGAGAGAGAGAGAGAGAGACAGACAGAGGGAGAGAGAGAAGGAGGTACCTTTGTTGAAAAGTGAGATAGGTTTGGGAAAACAGTTTGTAGATTATGGATCAATCTGTAGATTTACTAATCTACTGATAATCCTAGTTCTTCTTACTTCTTTCTCTCTTTCCATGTTTCCATGTTTCAAGCGCTTAGGGACTTTCGCATGGTTGTGTTATGCGCTATATCAAAGTGTTTCATTATTATTATCTGTGTTTAGAAGATACCTGTACATAAAAGTGCACTGAAAGTTGGAACAAATATTCAATAAAAAAAACACAACATCTTATTTGTTCAAATGTTAGCTAGCCCAACGGTTCAAACTCCAAAATTTAGGTAATATTGAAACGGGCAAAAAAATAACCTTGTTTTTTTTTTGGGGTGTCTCTTTTTTTTCCTGATGACAGGTCAATCCTATAGGTGCGTCATTCTATTATTCCTCATTTTATTGAATTTCTATGTTGTGGCATTTCCTTAAGTGCAATGGTTTGATAGCGCATGTGTTCATTATTCATAAAAAACAATTGGCCCAAATCTCTCCTTGAATAGGAAGAAGCGAATTCCAATTCAGAAAAGTGTATCACCCTCAATTCCCAATTTCAGAAACACTTCTATGTGGAAGAAAAAGGTCAAAACTCATTCCAGAAAACCAATCAAATGGTTGATGAAATCATGAAATACCCAGCAAATATTGATTAAATTCTTTATAGAATCACGCACTTAAATTGCAACGAAGAGAAAGTTGCATATTTGCTCCAGCATTGGCTGAAAATGGTATAACACTGTAAAGTAATAGCCCAATCAAAAAGATATGTTTTTAAAATAGAATGCACTCTCTTTCGGTTTCATCGTGGGTATGAAAATAAATTCTGATAAGAAATGGTTGGAAGTTATCCCAAAATGTATATTACAAACCGGGAGGGTGTTTCATCAAGATTTGTCGCAGCGACAAGGAGTCATTTTCCGACAGTTCCCATAGCAACTGTCAGCGATAGTGCTTTTCATCCAATCACAATCAAGGAATTTGTCAGCGCTGACTAATTGTCTCTGCAGCAAATCTTGATGAAACACCCCATGCGTATTTAGATGCGTGCAGTGTGGGGACCTTTGGGGGTGCAAGCCCATGGTCAGAGTTAGGGTCGCCAAATTTCCTTAGGGGTGTCATTTCAATTTCAGCAGATGGTTTGTCAGATTCCCATTTTCAAATCATGGTTCGTGCATGTATTTAGAAGAACTGCAAAGTTAAAAGGTACGTGATGCAAGCTTGCTTAAAATTAGTTTAACACAGTGTACCCTCCCATGTCATAAGTATTGCAACATAGCAAAATTATGTTCGTTTTCCATTGATTCACCTGCCCTATTTTTTTTCTTATTTTTCCTTAAATGACAAAAAAATCACAAATATCTATTGTTGAAATTAAAGTGTCATACACGGTTTGTAAATTATGTAAGGTAAAACAATTCTTAATTGAGTTATGCCTTAGGTACCAAAGACCAAAGACGACAAATGTAGAAAATTGCGATGTCTCGATTGCAGGTTAGTCAACGGCTTCTCGCAAAATTGTTTTCCCTTTCTTTAAATTGATCATATTCCATGACTTGTTGAATACTTCCGCTAACAAAAAAATGTCAAAATCTACACCCCATATACAGTAATGCAAATAGAATAGACAACCTTCGTTGAAGACGTCACTCTCAGTTCCTTCAGGGCATGTGTTTGTTATAATTTCATGGGACATCATGTATTGGCCATTAGGTTTTGAGAATGCGCAACATAATTCCAAAAAGTTATCGTTTTTTAGTACAGAAACTAATCCTGAGATTTTATAACATTTTTCTTCATATGGCCAGTGCATGATATTGATTTATACGTGAGTCCTGAAGGAAATAAGAGTGGGTCTATGTTGCAATACTAATGGCATGGGAGGGTATTTAGAACAACCAAGTGATGCAAGATTGCTGAACATTAGCTTAACATAGTACACATGATCTGTTTTATACATTATTGTTATCTATATTTCGTTTCTCCCTAACATTGTTCAATTTTGTGCATTTCTGTAAGAATTTAATCTCTGTTATTACTTAAAAGTAATATCGAAATGCTACATTTAAGGAAAATGAAATTGAATTACAAAGACAATTATTTATCATCCAAGTAAGATCGGTACTTAGACTTTGAGTCTTGTGATTAGAAATTCCACAACAAATGAAGTATGACTCTAAATTCCATGACAAAGCTTTCGTAAGAGGTGAAACAGAGAACCAAATGTCATATGAGATTACAAATTCGGACAAAGACCTTTTCCAATTTCATCCTAGATGAAAGAAAACCTTTCAGACTGTTTAAAAATTTTGCTATTGTATTTAAATTAGCCTATGAAAGGGCACCACGACGACGAAATATGACTAGGGGACGTCGAAGAAATCACGCCCGCCTATAATTCACCTATTTTTTTCAAAAAAACTCGACCTCCCACGAGGCTGCCCCTTTGTTACAATAATGGAAAATCTATATAATCACTGCAGACATAAGGGACAATGGGTTTGGGCAAAGTAAACAACTTCAATTTGAAGCATTCACAATAGCTATATGCACACAAAAGAACATGTTTTCCATCTTTTCTTTATAGAATGTTGAACGGGTGTACCACCTGTTTCGTCAATAAACAGGGAAATGGTTTTCGTAAAATATTTCCGCAATAATAATAATATAATAATAATGAACGGCTTTTATATAGCGCTTATCAACTTAATCTCTAAGCGCTCTACAATTGCAGCATTATTACCCTGGCTTTAGCCCGGCAGCCACTTCATTAGCGCACTTGGCGTTTCAAGGAATAAACCTACCAGGTACCCATTCACCTCACCTGGGTTGAGTGCAGCACAATGTGGACGAATTTCTTGCTGAAGGAAATTAACGCCCTGCACATAAAAAACAGGAACTCACAGATTTGAGTAACATGACACTATAATGACACACAGTTGAGTATTTTCATTGATATACTCACCAGTGTGTCATTATAGTGTCACTTTTTGCGACTTTACTCAGATCCATGAGTTCTAGTTTTGTGTGTGTGGGTGGGACTCGAACATATGACCCTCTAGTTGAAAGGCGAGAGTCATGACCACTACACCACAGCGCCTCCACAATGCATGACGTACGAATCTATTGTCCTTTTACACACTTAATTCTTCGAAAGTGTTACTGATTCTATTCGTAGTGAATTATTGAATACTGTCGTTTAGTTTGTCCAGGTCCTTTGTTTTTCTGCTCACAGTGAATGTTGACGCACACATTTGCGGGTGGTTTTTGCCAACGTATGTCAGGCGTAGATAAATTTCAAACACGCCCCTGAGCAGAGAAATACGAAGGGAGGTACTTGACTAACGCTACTGTGTGTTTTTCTTTGTGTGTGTGTGTG
>BQKZ01001353.1:17195-28414 GCA_036244855.1 Temnopleurus reevesii
GACCCTCTAGTTGAAAGGCGAGAGTCATGACCACTACACCACAGCGCCTCCACAATGCATGACGTACGAATCTATTGTCCTTTTACACACTTAATTCTTCGAAAGTGTTACTGATTTTATTCATAGTGAAGTATTGAATACTGTCGTTTAGGTTGTCCAGCTCCTTTGTCTTCTGCGCACAGTGAATGTTGACGCTCACATTTGCGGGTGGTTTTTGCCAACGTATGTCAGGCGTAGATAAATTTCAAACACGCCCCTGAGCAGAGAAATACGAAGGGAGGTACTTGACTGACGCTGCTGTGTGTTTTTCTTTGTGTGTGTGTGTGTGTGTGTGTGTGTGTGTGTGTGTGTTCGATTAGACCGAGCAGAACGAAATCAGATTATATAGCAAAGCGTCTTCAAGTTCTGCGCACCGGGAGCGTATTCCGACTTTCTTACATGTCGGGAATGACTTTTAACTCAAATATGTGTCTGAGCGCCGAGCGCGATATGGAAATTAATATGATGACCTTTAATTGCACTCAATAGCTGTTGTTTTCCTCCTACTAGTCTGTAAATAAATTTCACGATATTATCCACAAAGACGATGTAGGTTACCTACACCGTTTCACGATTTATTGGTTGTGTTTGGTTTTAATTTCCAACTAAAATATATAATTTGGGCGGTATTTCACCAAGATAAGTAAGACTTTACGCACGACTTTACGTTCGACTGGTACCCCTTCTTGTGCGCAATGGTTCACATTATCACGCGCATTCAGCGCAAGAACTGATACCAGTCGAACGTAAAGTCGTGCGTAACTTTAAGAATGATTTGGTGAAACACCGCCTTGGAATACGTTTATACAAAGAGATATAAAGATTGATAATAAATGGTCAGGATGAAGAAATGAATATGAAACGATCTGATGTATTGGCCAATTGCTTTACATGCGTAATTATAAATGTGTCCGAAATTATGAGATGATTCTCTTACGTATTGTGACATATTTTAGTTCAAATGTCACAAGTAAAGCCCCGGTCACATAGGACCACGGAAGCAACACGATTCACCCCGACCCATTGTTCTGAGGCTGTTAACTGTGAATTAACAAAGAGTCGGGGTGAATCGTGTTGCTTCCGGGGTCTTATGTGACCTGGGGCCTGTAACATAAAAGAGATGCAATTAATCTTGCAATTAATTGCATCTCTTTGGTACACATTTTGCCATAGACGTACGATAAATATTTATTGTAAGTTTAATTGCATCTTTTATGTTACAGGCGCCAAGGCTTAACAGTTACTCCTTCCATGGANATGACTTTTAACTCAAATATGTGTCTGAGCGCCGAGCGCGATATGGAAATTAATATGATGACCTTTAATTGCACTCAATAGCTGTTGTTTTCCTCCTTCTATTCTGTAGATAAATTTCATGATATTATCCAAAAAGGCACGGTGTATGTAACCTACATCGTTTCACGATTGATTGGTTGTGTTTGGTTTCAATTTCCAACTAATATATATAATTTGAAATACGTTAATACAAAGAGATATAAAGATTAATAATATATGGTCAGGATGAAGAAATAAATATGAAACGATCTGATGTATTGGCAAATTGCTTTACATGCGTAATAATAAATGTGTCCGGAATTAGTTCAAATGTCACAAGTAACAGTTACTCCTTCCATGGATTCAGACCACCATGTTGAATTGTTGTCTCGTAGAATCGGCGTTTAGCGCAACAGCGTTCTCCGCTCTGCTTGCGTGTAATCTGAATTCGCATTAATTTTGTGTTTGAGGCGGTGAAGGGCAAATTCATTATCAATAATAGATTTAGAATAAGGCTAGCTCAGCAGCACAAAAAAAATAGGAACTAATGCCCCGGTCACATAGGAACCCGGAAGCAACACGGTTCACCCCGACTCGTTGTTCTGAGGCAGTTAACTGTGAAATAACAAAGAGTCGGGTGAATCGTGTTGCTTCGATAGTTTAATTCAATGAAGGCCGCTCTTATGCCAAGTTGGTCAGGAAGTTAAAGACCGACTCACACCTTTACATTTTCAGCCTGCATGTGTCGGCCCAGCGTCTTTGAAACGAAGAAATGCTCCCCGAGCGCACAGCATATTCGGATCAGACGGTGGACTGACGTTAGACTTGCACTCAAGGAGCGTACGCCGAGCGGCTTTGTGCGTCAAGGGAGCGTTTATAATTTGTCAAAAACGACGGGCCGACGCAGGATAAAACACAAAGGTGTGAGTCGGCAGTTACATGCCGAAACGAAGGCCCGATTTTTGACTACGTAATACATTTTAAAAAGACAATTACGTATTTGTGATAGGGAGAAATTACAAGTTTGTATATTTTGCAATAACAAAAAAAAAAAGCTTTTCGACGCCACCATAACTGCCAGAGGCTGCGGCTCAATTCTACGACGATCGTTATCATGTTTATGGGTTAATGCATGGGATGCAGGAGAAATTATACACAAAATGAGAGCGTTATTATCTTCATCAACCACCAGAGGAGGTTTCAAGATGCTTAATTCATCCATCTTCAGGCTGTTTACAATCACAGCTGCTTCGAAACGCCCTCTAGGGGTGAGGTCCCGTTTAATGGAACATGTTTGTCATGTAATGAATCGATCACTATGATTAATGAAAGAAACATATACTTGTTGTAGCATTTGTATATTGTTACATGCTGTTGAGCTCTGGGGCAGGGAATTGAATTGTTTGTTAGGAGTTTGGCAGCTCGAAGAATTATAGCAAAAGATTGACTCCTAGTATTTAATCCATTTTACCAAAGAAATCTATAGCAGTTTCTTTTAGACGAGATATTTACAATAAGCCCCCCCCCCCATTAAAAAAAAGAAAATCAATTGAACAAATGGTAATTCATTGACTGGAACACAATTTAAATACTCCATACGTCTCGTATTCAAATGTTATGCACGCTTCTTTGTCAAAACGCACACTGACAAACTATCTGTTCACCCGATATGAAATAATTACATTTCAATAAAAATGATGTGGATGTCGTGTAGCGGTTGTATAACTAGGTTGGTCAAGATACAATGTTTGTCCAGTCTTGCCATGCCAATGTATGCAAGTAGCATTCTGACAATGGTAGTGTCATTGCCGAATGCATAGTTTGTCTTGGGGTAAACATTAATAAATGTGAATACATTACAAAAATGGTCTATTCTTCAATAATCTATTCTTATAAAACATGAGGCGTCTATTAGCGGTCAGTTTCTTCATTCACCCTTCAAAAAATGCGAACGAGAACCTGTTTCCTTTTTCACAAACATCTTTGTCATCTTAGACGGGGATTTGATCTTATTTCTACCTAAATTGTGCCGCGGTGCATATAATTTCAGAACCTTATATTTCCTCTAGCTGGTTTCCAAAAGTATTAATTTTTGAAATTCTAGCCAATTGAAATGTCAGTGGACATGTAAATGGTAGAGAAAAGTGATTGTTAAAGATACTTTGGTGTATTACAATGACCTAAACAGGTATAAAATGGAAAAAGCGCCCGAGGATAGTAGGCTGGTTGGTTAGTTTATGATTGAATATTTAATACGCCGAGATATTTCAGATGAGAAAAGGCATATTCCAGAACGAATGGCACCACTTTAAGATTATATATGAGAATGGACAAATCTAAATTATATTTAACATGTTATCAATTGAAAAGGATTTGTTCGACAGGCTTAAATGTTAATTGTAATATTATTATCATTATCATTATTATTAATGGTATTATCATTATCATCATCATCATCATAATCATCATTATCATGATCATCACCACCAACATCATAATGATAATAACAACCATCATTATCGTCATTACAATTATAATTATGATTATTATCATCATCACTGTCAGCATCATATTAATAATAACAATCATCATCATCATCGTCATCATTTTTATCATCATCATCACCATCATCAGCATCATAATCCTCATCATTATCATCATCCTCTTAATCATCATAATCATCATAATTATCATCATTATCATCATCATTATCATCACTATCATCTTCATCATCATTATCATCCTCATTATCATCATCATCATCACCATCATCATTATCATTATCATGATCATCACCGTCATAATCATAAAAATCATAACAATCATCATTATCCTCATTATTATTATCATCATCTTGTAATTATCATCATCATCATCATAATAAACATTATCGTAATCATCATAATGAGCTTCTTCAATATCATCATTATGTTACCCGGTTTAAGGCAACCTTCAGCTGAATTTTAGAAATATAACTTGTTCTAAGAAAATTGTAATCAAAGTTAGAATGATGTGTTTGCAATTGATACAACAGGAAATGCATTAATCATTTTAGGATGACTGAGTTCACGATGGAGAAATCCATCAGGGAAATATTAATCTCTCAAGCAAAGCATTATCCGGTTATGTGGGCGAATGCCCTGGCTGTATCTGAACTATTGATGTACAAAATTGTAATGATATTCACACGATAGTGATTGAAATGGATCGAATAATTGAAACAAGCAGTTTTCGTCCTATTTCTTTAACCCTCCAGAAAAAAACGTCTATGGACTTGCTCAAGAATATCATATGCTATACAAAAAAAAATCGTGTTCCAAAATGAGTGTGACGTAATCTGGAACCGTTAAAATTTTCAATAATGGGACAAGACCTTTCAAGAACTTTCACAAATTATTCCAGTAACTGTTTTGGTGTTGCATTTTTTCCCCGCGTGAATAATAAATGGCGAATCTATGGCGAATATTTTCTATAAATTTTTAGTCTCCTATTCCAGCAGTCTCATGATAAATAATAAATATTATTTATAAAGAAGGATATATGAATAGGATGACAATTAGGATCGGTGTGTCTACTCTATTTATTAATTCATTTATTGATCAATATTCTTTATAGCAGGAAGCCCTCACAACAAGATGTTGGTATCACGAGCGGTCCTCTAAAGCGAGCCCCATTCGCGTCTTTGGGATGGTGACGTTAAAGGTCCGTTTCTCCATCTATCTTCTTCTCCTGGCGTAAATATTCAAATTCGAATGATACACGCCGTAAAACTCGAATTCTCTCTCACTCTAATTCATGAACCATGCTGTACAGAGGCAACGGCGTTCAACAGGTATAACTTACGCCATTGAATGAAAGACAAGCCCCCATCAAGTGCTCTTAAACTCTCACTTGGCCCGAGGGGGAAATCGCCCTCGTAACACCTTCGTTGACTGGCGGGCAATGGAGCAGTCACACCTACATCATGATCCCACCCTGCTGTCAAACTGAATTACACCTTGTATTCGAATGATATACTTTGAATCACATTTTTTTTTTGTTCAATCAATTAAAGACAATGTTCAAATTGTTTTCGTTTAGTAAGCGACAGCGAACGCTTTATTCATGTATAGCTTCCTTCTTTTTTTGCATTCTTTGTTGTTTTTTTAATCTGAATAATAATATCATAGGACAGGTGGCTTGATTTAAACAATTTTTTATAACAAAATCTTAATTTTGGATAATGTCTTTGATATCAACAATCTGCTAACCGAGAACGAGAAAATTAACCTTAAACCATCAGGTTTCAAACTAAATGACACAGTAGTAATTACAATTTTGTTTATGTAGTTGGATAGTAGGGTGGGTCAGACTCCCGGTGGCGTGACTGCCCCATCAAGGCCGACTCACACCTTTGCGTTTTTAGCCTACGTTGGCCCGGCGGTTTTTTAACAGTAAAAAAAACGCTCCTCGAGAGCACAGTATACGCTGATCAGACGTTGGACTTACGTCCGGCTTGCGCTCAAGGAGCTTACGCCGAACGTCAGTCCACCGTATTACTAGCTTCTTTGTCCGAGCAAGGAGTGTTTTTATTTCCCAAAAACGCTGGGCCGACGCGGGCTAAAACGCAACGGTGTGAATCGGCCTTTAGGGGGTAAACTATCACGATGAGGGATCTGAGGGTGTAAAATGTCACGATGGGGATTTTAAGGGCGATCCTGTGAGAATACATTCATATCTTCGCAAGATAACAGAGGTGGGTAAGAATAATAGGATGATATTATCTGTGTACACGTCATAATTTGTAGGCCAAGGATAGGCGCTGTTGAATATGGAAGATTTGAAGTGCATAAAAAAAGGCCGTATACTGTGCGCCTGAATTTTGCTACCAGGTTGCGAAGTGATCAACTAAACACACGAATATTGCGGCTGGGGACACATAGTTATAACAAAATCTTCAAATAATGGATTTCAAACGTTCTAAAACTTTTAATGATGTGGTCTCGTCGATAGCAGGGTGGGATCCGTATGTTGGTGTGACTACCATATTGAGGGTGTAAACTGTCACGATGGGGATTTTAAGGGCAATCCTGTGAGAATACATTCATATCTTCGCAAGATAACAGAGGTGGGTAAGATTAATAGGATGATCTTATCTGTGGATACGTCATAATTTGTAGGCCAAGGATACTCGCGGTTGAATATGGAAGATATAAAGTACGCAAAGCAGCAGACCGTACTCTGCGCCTGAACCAGTCGAACGTAAAGTTGTGCGTAAAGTCTTTCTTATCTTGGTGAAACACCTCCCTGGTTGCGAAATTTGCGATTTGGGCACGAAGTCTGGGACCCGGGACACGAATTTGCCGCTATGGACGCAAATTTTGCGCCCTGTTTCTCAGGCTAAAAGTCTCGTCTCCGGAGAAGCAAAATTCGCGTTCTGGGTCATTACAGTTGAACACTACCTTAGATCACAGACTTCGATTCCAGGCCGTAGATCTACGTGCGACTCTATGAGCGAACGATTGGTGACCCTTTCTCAGGTGCAATTAAGCGTCAGTGGCTATCATTGAGTGCAGAAAAAGGCCACCAAGCGCGCGTAGAGTTTTGCGTATACTTGGCTTTATGAGACACAACTCTTTGGTGTTTTATAAAGATGTTCGTAGAATTACGCACGAATCGGGTGACATTTTCTTTCACTCATGGAGCCATATGTCACCGAGTTGGCACATAATACGTGGTCACCAGTTGTGCGCTAAAGCTTGCTAACCTCTACGAACAGTTTTATAATAATAATAATAATTTACAGCATTTATAACGCGCTTATCACAAATTATGTCCCTAAGCAAGATGAGAAAGACTATACTTACGACCTAAGAAAGACTGGATCAATTCTTGCGCTGAATATGCGAAATATCACGGAGCATTGTGCGCTAAGAATGGATACCAGTCGTTCGTAAAGTCGTTTTTAAAGCTTTCCTTCCACCCTGAGTGGTGTTTCACCAAGTTACCTTAAGGACGACTTTACGCACGACTGGTATCAGCTCTTGTGCTCAATGGTCAAGAATCCTACGCGTATTACACTCGCTGACGTAAGGCCCGGGCACACCAAACACGGCACGGCCTCACGGCACGGTTGTTACGCGATGTCTCCTCTGTGATTGGCCTCAGCGCGGAGGAGCGCGCTGGCCAATGACAACCAAGATACTGCGTATAAACCGTGCCGTTTTACCGTGCCGTATTTGGTGTGCTGGGGCCTGTAGTCCAGTCTTTCTAATGTTATGCGTAACTGAAATAACGATTTGTCGAAACACTACCCTGGTCATGAACTTCATGCCCCACAAATACTAAAGGTCACACATAAGCTGTTATCAAGCGTATACCAATGAGCTTCCGTAACATCGCACTTCAAAGAATCACAGCATGACGGAGTTGAAGTCCCTCTGCGATTAATGCCCGAAAGGCTACAGTTGCGAAACAATGTTCAGTAGTGTTAGGTTTCATTGCACTATGAGCAAAAAGACAAATGATTTTGGACAAAGTAAACAAACTCTATGGCCCGTATTCCGATAGCGAAGTTTAAGTTAACCCTGGTCTAAATATGTGGTTTAAGTATGGGTAGCCAAAAGAGGCTTGAATCTCTAACAGTTGATGTTTAATTTACCAGCTCATTTAGCGCTCATATTATTCAAACACTGTCTCGGAATAAAAATTCAATAGTTTTCTACATTATTAGAGCATGGGAGAAGAAAGCAGCTAACAAAAGAATTATACATAGTAAATAAAGTTTAGGCTTTTTTGGCTACCCATACTTAAACCACAGATTTAGACCAGGGTTAACTTAAACCTAGCTATCGGAATACGGGCCAGAAGTTTTACAGCAGCCAAAACGTTACTATACTAACGTTCTACGTTTGCACATCGTGAGACAACTGATCAACTCTCTTCAATTAAACAAACTATATTCAAGCCTCCATAGCTTCATGGACACAAAAAGTAACTCCCAATTTATTGTACGAAGCCTGATTGATATTTCTCCGCAGAATGATAGCGATGGGAGTTTCCTTTGCGTGTATCTAGCTATTGTGAAGGCTTGAGTGTAGTTGTTTTCTTCGTCCAATTTTCCCCCGTATGCTCAAGGTGTTGGCCTGTAAACGGCGAAAGGGTCACAGAGATTGATCTTAACCTTGTATTATAGTTTGTTAGCATATATATGAATTGATTTGTAATTTGAAGGTTTGTGTGGGTATAGGAAAGGGCCGGCGTGTTTGTATGTTTGTGTGTGTGCATGGTGTGTATTACTAGATGGTCCTCGTCGATTCGACGGACAAACATATAGAAATAGAGACGTTTGTTGGTGTGTCTCTGATAAACGAAAAAAAAAACTTCAAGATTGTGTTGAAATGCCGAGCCTTAACTTAAGATTTTCATAATTTTGTATGATGAATATCTTGAATGGGGCCATCAATAGTATTATACGCAAGCAGGCGCTTATTAAGAATTTCACAGGATTATACACTTGTCCGTCTGTTAAAATTTTGAAACTTAAACGTTAAATTCAAGCTCCGGTAAAGAAATTGAGTGTCAAACAAAAAACGTTGGAAACAAAGAATATTGGAAGCAATACCAATGTGTCTATCCATGCGGGCACCAAAGATTTAAGGATTTAAACACCTTTGTTTACGCTGATGAGCTACATACTTCAGCTACATGTGCAGAGAAACAGCTACTTTTGATGAGTTGTTACATTTTTAGTTTCGTTGAAGGTTCTTTAATACGTATAGAAAAACATTTTGGGAGTTTTCAAAACTAAAGACAAAATGATTTCAATCTCAAACTTTCTTCCCCAGAACTGGTGTTTCTCGCGGTCTTTTTTTTTTTAAATAGAAGCAAACAATTCTATTTCGCTTGATTCCACATTTTAAGGAATAGTATCTCCCATTTTACTCTTCCAGGACTACATTTAGCATGTTCAGCACTTCTGGCATAAGACTGAATACACAAGAGGATATGTTCTTCCAAGTAGGGTAATCGCTTGCTCTATACCGTCTATCAAGCTGGTATTCTAAATACGACGTCGATTGTCGAATGCACTATGAGATGAAGGGAAAAGGGATTTGGACTAAGGAAACAACAGTTCCCTTAAACTTGTTAAAGCATCCGCAATATTTACAGAAACACGAAAGAAATTGTCTTCCCTCTTATTATGTGGAGAAACGTCGAACAAGTATCACACCTGTTCAATAAATGATCAGGGAAGCAATTTTCCTTTGCAATTGTGCATGATCTTAAACATGTTAAATACGACGCTTGGTGAGTGCACTGTGAGCAGACGGGTTAAAGTGTGTCCTAAATAATAGACCCGTACGCCGTTTATTCAATTGTGCGGGCGCAACAATCACAAGCCGGTCCGATTTGAATATCATTACAAAGGAGCATTGAAATGGCGAGCGACTTAATTTTACGGAAATGATTTACGTCGTGTTAAAGCTATTTTTCTTTGCAAGTGTGCATGATCTTATTTTAATGGCTTTAATGAAGTTGTTTGCTTTCTCCAATTTATTTGTCTCGTCTGCTCACAGGGACGCCGAACTAAGGAAAGGTCGACAATCACACCTTTGTGACCAATTACAACAAAACTCGATGTTCGCGAAAAGGGAGCAAAATTCGGGCCAGTGCTCCAAATTAATAATAATATACAGTTCTTATTTAGCGCTAATTACATTTGATAAAGGTCTCTTAGCGCTTTACAATATTACCCTGGATATAGCAATAGCAGCTTGTGAGAAGCTCATGCATTTCATGGAATATATTCCTGCCAGGTACCCATTCACCTCACCTGGATAAATTTCTTGCTGAAGGGAATGAACGCTAGAGGTGAGACTTGAACCGCGGACCTCTGCATGAAAGGCGAGAGTCAGCTCTTCAGTTGAGACCCCCCCCCCCCCTGATTACCGAGTAGTTGAATCCTGGGTGTATAGTACGTCTTTGTAAGATAGATGATGTGCAAACTGCAGAGATTCTGTTCGATCGTACTATTTTAACACTGCTCGCGTGCATTAATTCATTTTCACACCAGCGAAACATGTACGGGTAATTCATTGCATCAATCATGCTTTCAGTTTTACACATAGAGGTATATAGCCGTAGGTTTTAAAGCCCCCTTCACACATTCGCGACTTGAAGCGGACGAACACTGACGCATTAGAAAAATACGGGAGCTTAAACGTGCAGCGCGAATGCGAGATTGTACAAGTCGTCTTCGGCTCGTTCTACAAAATTCGCCTCGGCAAAGTCTATAACTCCCCTTCTCGCTGCACGTTTAAGCTTCCATATTTTTCGAACTCGTCAGCCCTTGTCCGCTTCAATTCGCATAGGTGTGAGGGAGCTTTAAGCAAGGAATTTTGTAGGAGAAAAGAGAACTATTTTGAGATTTCTTGTCAAGAATGTGAGAGATTGCGTCACATTGAGGCTCGAGTCATGCTCACGTCTGTGCCACTTCGTTCACAATTAAGAACCCTCATTTATCAGTGGCAATGATTGATAACGAAGGAATTTGATAACTTATTTCATTTTTTTTTTGTGCAGCCATGTTAAAGACTGAGTCTGCCCCAGAAAAAATTCTTGTGTTAGTTAAAACAGAAAAATCAAACGAACAGATGAAAAAAAACTCAAGGTAAGTCGATCAATAGAGATAAGAAAGATATGGACATTTCAATGATATAACTTAACAGTTATTTTTACATGCATAAATCATTCCACAAAAACAAAATCAAATGGATCAATAGATAAGAAAGATACGAATATTTCAATGATTCAATGAAAGTGATTTTTTAATGCAAACTGGCAAGATTTGTTGACGTGTTATGACATATGTCATGTAGTTTATTATATCTTGTGTAACAACGCCCCCCCCCCCCCCCCCCCCA